>APFE030885591.1:0-14234 GCA_000404065.3 Pinus taeda
AATGAGGCTCAAAGGCCTATTTATTGTTGAGAAACAATGGAAAAACCCTTCACATTCCAAAACCTAACCCCGGAAGATGAAACGCCAAATTGTGGGCCCCGTTTTTGGGTAAGTTGGTACATCAACTTCCCGGGGTCGCGAATTGGTCGTCTTATCTCCGTTTGACGCGCATGATAGCCCGTTGGAAAGATCTCTCCGAGGACTACGACGGAAAAGACGAGTTTTAGTCACGAGAAATCGCTGGCGGTAGATTTCCCAAAAAACGTCGTTTAGGGCCTCAAAATGGCTCCGGAAGTTTAGGACCCGAAAAACTGCTAAAAATAGTAAATTGTGCTATAATTAAGGAAACTGAAAAAAACTGCACGAAGCACTAGAGGGGATCCAAGTCGAATTAGCGGGTGGCCACCAATATCCACTTGGATCAAACACACTGGTTTATGTTATTTTAATGACAAATAAGCATAGAATAGGGCCTCAAGCCTGTAAAATAGGTTATAATAGCTTTAGCGAGTACAATGTAATGGGTTTTTTATATCAGTTTCAGGCCTTTTATTTGGAAAATAAAATTAATGTCATGTCTTTGGTATGGATTCCCTTGTGACAGGAAAGTAAGCATAGAAAAATTGTCTGATGTTACTCATTTTGATATGATCTAATACAAAATTTCTACCTATCGTACACAAATTATACAAAAATAAAAATAAAAATAAAAAATCAATTTTTTTAGATGATTTCAATTTGAGAGACTTTTCATTGTGCTCAAAACTCATTCTCCCATTCCCATATCACAAAATTTTGCAACATAGCTATCTTTATTTCTTTCACAACTCTCATGGTGATAATTCAAAACTCCTAGCATCCACGCATTAGCTATTTATGCTCAGTAGTGAACATTTTTTTCCAAGTTACAAAATTTGGGAAATTAGTATAATCTCCCTCATTTTGAGTATGGTTAAACCCTATAATCTTTAAGGTATAGGGCCATTTAACAACAAATTCAAAGTTTTTACAACAATATACTTAATACAAGATTAATATATCGCTTGTGGGAGTTGAACCTAGGTGAGGAGGATAAGAATCATTCCTCCTCACTGCCTGAGATAAACACAATTAACCACAACCAATAGTGAATATATGTCAGATTAAATTAGATTTCCTCTGTAATAGGTGGTATTTTACACTCATTCTTGAATTCCTTTAACATTGTCCTTCTTTTCTGCTGTAGAATAATATTTAGTACAACTTCTATTCCATTCAATCATTTCACAATTACTCGATTTCTCTTTGCATAATTGTTCTTAAAATTTTAAATTATTCTATTTGATAGGAAACTAATGAGTCCTCTTGCATTCTAGAGAATTTCCCATTGACTTACCAGGGTTTTTGCAATTCTATATAACTTGAAACATTTACAAGTTAAACTTCTACTCAATGTTTCATAGATTCGATTTTAAAATAAATTTGTAATTCTAAATGCCATAAAAAACCTAGACCCTGGAGACCAATTCATTGTATTCAGATTGTCGAAGCTTCATATGTCAAGGGTGAAGGGTTGCTTGCAAATAATCCAAGTGTTAAAAATAAGTCAGGATCTTCTATTTGCTAACCCCTAATTCACTCTTGGGATAAATATTCCGTTCTAGAGTATATAATTTAGGTAACACAATTCTCGTGATCCTTAAAGACTCACTTGGTATACACAATTTACGAACTATGTACGAGAGAAAAGTTGCAGTAATTAAGAAGTCGCTAATTGTTGTTGCCTTTAGCAATTTTACAAATTTGATCACAATTTCTGTTCATCCGTTCATGAATTTCCTTTTAATTGGCATTTTCCATAAAGAAATTTTAGAGGACATATTGGTTGTCTGGTGCATCAAAATTTCAATGAGGATCGGTGATGGTGAAAACTTTGATTTAGAAAACCTGTGTGCAGGGAAGAAAAGGTAGGGTAATTCTTACAAAGTCATGCGTTTGGAACTCTAATCGACTGTGCATGCCCCTAAAGAGTTGCCAAAGTATCATTCATTGAAATGACAAAAGAGAGCACATAAGTCTGATTTGGGATCCAGAAGATCTTCCTCCTTAACTTATCCCACCTATCTCCATCTACAGTCTTCTTGTCCTCTTTTTCAAATTTCTTGATTCATTTCAGGCAATGTATCTTGTATCGAGTCTTATATTCCATCGTTGTTCCTCATTTGGTACGATATAATTTTAGATATTGATCCTCATTTGGTGCAATCTAATTTTGGATATTGATGCATCTGCTAGCACTGAGTGGTATTCAGTGGTGCATATATCATAATCTTAGGTCAGAGTAGAAAATATACAATAATGCAAATAGGAAGAGGGTTTGTGATGGAAACTAGGAAGAGGGTTTCTTTAATATTTGGATGCAAAAAGATAGTAGTAAGAGAAGAAAATTTACAATAATGCAAAATAAAAAGAAGGTCTGTGATGACAAAACGGGAAGATTTTTTTTTAATATTTGGGATCAAGAAAATGTGAGTAATGCAATGTTATAGAATAGATATTTTAAATAGAATTTCTTTTTTGGAAAATTGATTTAAAGATAAATGTTAATAAGATTGATATATATTTTATTTTTTATATATTTAAATAATGAGATAGTAATATAAGTGATTTCATATAGCATTAGAGTTGGATGTGGGGTATTTTATCACCTAGATTGAACCTTGGGCTGAAGGACGGCAATGCCAAGGTAGCCACAAACCACGCTTAGCCAAGTAGCTAGCCCTACTAGGGAAAGAGAGCGATCTCTCTGTAAGGATCTTAGCCAAGATGACTGGATCAAGAAAATGATATTAGGTTAGGTATAGTAGCACAAGGTTTGATTTGATTTTGAAGGGTTTTACTGGATCGAGAGGAGCCAAACAGTTAGGGCAAGGAAATTAGGTCAAAATTGCAGGGTTTCAATGGGGCAAGGTAGGCACAAGGCTTAACACTCTAGGATTTGATAGGTGAAATGATTCAAAGGTAGGTGAGGAGCTAAAAAGAGCATGTAAGCAACATGGATTCTTCCGAAACTGAAGAAAACATAGACTGTGAACATTTTCCCAGAACAGAGCATAAATATTATGGGTTCGGCCTATCAACTTGAAAACATCCACTTAAAGAGTATGAAATGATGAGATGGAGTCAACAATACATTTTAACACATGAAAACATAAGAAAAACTGAACTAAACATCATACCACATGGATCCCAAAGAAATAGCTACAACTTTTCATTAATCTCCCACTAAAACTAATACAAAATGATTTCTACTGAAAGCATAAGCATCCAACTGAGTCCAACCCATACAATGACTGAGGAAAAGCATCATATAGACCCCAAACAACTCATCCTAAGCTCAAGGGGTTGAATCCATGAGAAGAGGAGCTGTTTCTAACAAGATCTGAACTGCAAACAAGGAAATAGGGTGGTCAAACTGATTCATCCCTAACCCAAACAAACTGATACATTACACCTCATGAACTTGTTTTACCTGATGAATCTACCCTAGTAAGCTCTAGAAGCATCATAATTAAATTCAACTGATCAATTACAAGGATAAAATCGTGATTTTCCAAGGTGAAAGTGAAAACTGGGACAAAACAATGAAAAACTGGACAATTTGTCAAATGTGCAGCACAAGTACTAGGCACACAATGCCAATGCTAGGCGCACCCTTCAACTTCAGATACACTTTGGGAGGCCTTCTTGATTCCCAAATTGGGCCCACAATAGCGTGTTGGAAAGTTGTGCCTGTCTACTTTCTGGAACAACATGAATTTTTTTATTTGGAGTTCATTTTCCCCGTCAAAAGTCAATTCTCCCAACACTGCTCAGCGCACAAAGCCCGGGCCAAAAAGAGGGCAGAAAGGTCATTTTTGGGTGTTTTTTGACCTTTTGACCAACCAGTTCTCCCCAAAATCCTTAGCAAAAGTACAGGGTGTATCTACTCATCACTAGAAACTCAAAAATGCTGACCTTTTCCTCATTGGATGCCCCAAAAAAGAGCGTAGCACCCATGGCGTTGTGCGTTTGCCTTCCATGAATGTGCAAAAAATGGACTGAAAAACACAAAAAACTCAAAAATGACCAATCATGCCCAAAAATGTGTTTTTATGACTATTCAAAGATTAGAGGCATGTAGGGATGCCTCAACAAGCATGTCAAGTCTCCTCCTCTCCTCTTTCTTATTCAATTTGTCAATTTTCTCATGAGCTCTTTTGAGCTTGCTCCTTGCCACTTGGTTTCTCTTTGCATAATACTTGGCCATCTTCCTTTGCAACTCAACGTATATGTTTTCTTTATCAAAGGGGGTCTGTTATAGACATATTTTGGCACATCGACCCCAAACTTATATGTCGATATATTAGGGCTCATCAACCGAACATAATCATTTGAATACATCATTCCCCAAAAGTTCCATCTGAGAAACCATCCAGAAATTGCCTAAATTGTAGCATACTGATTGCTCCACTGGAAAAATGCGATGCATATTGGGTGGTACACTACCAGGGTGTGATGCATACTATTTAGGCCTTCTATAGGGTGTGATGGGTGAGGATGGACAAATTTTTGGGACAGTTTGTTAGTTGGTTGCTCATGGAATCTTATAGAAACTTCTCTTGTGCCACTTGCCTCTCTGAATTCGCCCAAGGATGAACAAGGGAACTAGGAAACCATCTCCAATCCCTTCCCTTATGGAACCAATAATAACAAGCAGAATGACATTAATCAAACCCCATGGATGACTCACACCCTTGTAAAAATCTATAAATTGATCTCCCATCCAAGAGTTCAAGAGGCTGAAATGTTGTGAATTGCAAGTAAGTGCTGATAGTTTGTAATTGAGGAGAGAGCATTGTATTATTGTTGGTGTGATCTTGCTATTTCATGAGGTGAAGAAAGATTGAAGCTGGGAGGATGGCGCTGGGTCAGACAACTCGATTGTAATTCTCCTTTCTATTAATAAAGCTCTTCAAGTTTTCTCCCGTATGATTGTGCATTGTGAATGCTATCATTTGTTCATTATATATCTGATTCTGTAATGTTTATGTTGTAATAGATCACGATGCTTTGGCAGTTCTTTGTTGCTGTACTAGTGCAGGTACTCTCTAAGGGTGTTAAGTATGGGGAGGAGTTGCGGGATCTACCAAAGGAGAGAGAGATCAAACAAGGGATTAAGTGGAAGTTCCATGTTGGTTCCACTATCTTTACCTTATTTGTTACACATAGGAAAAATCTTTGAATTGCTTTAAACTGTTGTTTCTAGGGTAGCTGCCAAACCTAGAGGGTTAGTCATTCGACTAGACACTAATTTTCCTAGAAACAAATTGGCAACCATATTGGGGAAATAAAAGATGTTTTTTTATTTTTATTGTGTGTTTTATCTTCAATTTGATAAACTATAGACAGATTCTGAAGCCAGCCAGGTAGCTTTCGAACTGCTCTTGCTTTGCAATTGCATAGTAGATGAATGATGCTTCATTCAACCTCTGGTTTAGTTTATGAATTAAACATTTGACTTGCAAGCACATCTAGATGCCCTTTTGGTAGCTCAGTGACCTCTCAAGGCATTCCATCATACTTTGCTCATCATTATTTAGCAAAACCCATCTTAATTCATTGAAAACAGCTCCACATTTGAGCCAAAACCCATTTCAGTAACGCTCCTTGGACCATTGCACTGTCTTCCACTATGACGCAGTATGCATAGCGCCTCTCGAGTGTAAAAAGTGCGATGCATCTCAATTTCTATGAAGCCTAGGTGTGATGATTGACTGAACTCTTTTTCCATCTAGAAATTGAATGTTTTGACCTATTTTCAGTTTTGTTTGGTTGTTTTGCTGCAAATGAATAGTGCCTCTTCACTGAAGCTTACTTGCATCACTTAGATCAGCCTCAATTACATTAAGATTAGTGAATGTTTTTGTGTATTTTTTCCTCATTTACAATCCTTTGTTGAAAAGTTGTTTTAGTCGATTTGTCGCTTTGACACAAAAAATGTCGTAATTGTCATTTTTTGTCGAAAAGAGAAGTGTTGTAAATTATTCCTTCCCTTGATAATCAATTAAAATTTTCTTGATGCATTTTATTAGATTTGTTTACATTCAAAGTGTCAAAAGCATTTTTATTCAAAATTGAAAGTGTCATTTTGAGTCTTCCTTTCTCTTTTTGAAGAAAAAATTGTCGAAAATGTCATTTTGAGTGCAATAATTTAGATCTTTGCTGCATTTAGTTTTCCTTTTTGCATCTTTCACAATAAGGAAGGAGGAAAAAAAATACATGCATTTGCATTTAGCTTTTTTTTATTTGTGTGCGAAAAGATGATTTAGGGAAATGCACTAGTGTGTGCTCTTTGCTGTTTGCTTAAAAGCACTATTATCTTCTTTCCCTAGTAGCTAAGATTTTCATTGCTCAAATAAACAAAGATTGTTTATCATTGTAGATTGCATCTTAGGAATTTCAAATCATCATTATGTGGTGAACCATTGAAAGGCAAAGTCTAAACAAGATCAACTTTAAAATGAATTTCAATGAACCTAACAACGCTTTGGAACCTAACGCAACATATCTAGAGGTCTAAGCTAGTGACATGTTCCAACATCGTTAAAACTAGTGGCTATCATTTTCATTGAAGGTTGGGTAATTCCTCCTCCTTGATACAACAAGTGTTAGCACAGACTTGTGCTCCCCATACCGTTGCATATATATTGGGAGACCACAATATGCTTAAATCCTTTATCCATAGGAAACTGATTCTACCACCTTATTGATCGCAATGCACTGAACACAACATTCGGGAAGATTGACTGCCATACATAAGTCCTTGGTAATTTCTCTTTAATTTATCACCAAGGTGTATATTGCAGTTTTTCAATTGGTTTGGTAATCTCTTTGTCTAGATTTTCCAAAGTAGTCATCTTCGTTCCTTTTCTACTCTCTAAAAGAAAAGGTCCATCTAAGCACTTGTCCTTTCAGGCTCATTAAAAATCATAGGAGACTAGAGTCATCTTTAGCTTTTTCTCGACTCTTAAAAACTGAAAAAGCAAAGTTGTGTCCAAGCGTCTTTCAAATTAATTGAATTTGGAATAACATCATTTTCCCCTTGATTTTGAGTTGATCAAGTAATCCGCAATCGTGGAAGAAACTCAATCAAAACCCCGTCGTTCGCAGAGATTAGCGAGTCAACCATCTTTGTCTCCGAAAGCAAAGCCAATCTGGACAAAACGGTCTCATTTAACTAAGTCCAGTTCATTTGGTTTATCTGAAACTTTTGTTTCAACATCGTCAGAGACTCCAGTTACTCCGATTATTTCTGGTACATTTTCCTTCAAAGAGGAAGTTCTACAGTTACAAGAGGACATTAAAACTAATCCTAGTGTAACGGTAAACACTTCTACATCTGAAACAACTCCATCTAGAGTTGATCCAGAACCCATCTCAGTTCAATCCGAGGCTACATTTGAACCAGTTGTTGTTCAAGAACCTCCCTTTGAGACTGAAGTTCATTTACCTGAACATCTAGACTTTAAGTTTCAGTATTTAGAAGGTGTCACCCCTCTAGTATCTATCACTGCAGAAGCTATACCTTCTTCGACTCCAGAAATCGTTTACGGACCTGACGGTCTACCTCTTTCACCTGGTTTGATTGCTATAGAGGAGATAGTAGAAGATCCCCCACCTAGTACCCCGTTTCATTATGGGACTGGGATTAATTTGTATCCTTCTACTCCTGAGTTTTCTCCTTTTAATCTTGCTTCATCGCAAGTTCTTGTCGAATCGTTTGGAGAGATTTCGGATAGGCTAACCATGTCTGAGCAACCATCAACATCTAGGAATGTGTCATCTGATGCAACTGCGACAGAATCTCCTGCTACTATTCCTACAATGTTTTCTGGTACACCTGAGTCATATTTATATGGTACACCATCCGTTCCAGCTGGTTATCAATCACTATTTGGAGTCCACTCAGGGGTTGCTTCAGCGCCATGGTCTACTCCTATTTATTCATCCGGAATCCCATCTAGTTTTTCTTACATTGAAACTCAGTAATTTGATCCTGCATACCAGTATCAATTTGGGCAAACCAATTTTCAAAGACCGATATATCCTTTAAACACTGGACTGCCACCATATGGAGAGCAGTATGCCTATTCACCGTTTCCTTCTAGGGGACAACCTATGAGAGTTTCCAACAATATTCAAGTTAAACTGGAATTACATCTAGTGGTTGGATACCAATACTGCCAGAACAACCAAGGGTTGTATATCCAACGCAACCGATCTGACCTATGTCAAATATTCCCACTACACCTGCTGTTACGACTGTGTCGCAAACACAAGCACAGCCTATTGTGTCTCAACCTCAACCTACTCATTCTTCCTCGTAGCCTCAAGTTCCAAGGCAGAAGACTCAAGTCTCTCAGGTTGTGTTACAACAACCGCTTGTCTCTATGGCTCAACCGCAACCTCAGGTTAGTGCTCCATTATCTGGAATGACTCAGGCACAAATGGGTATTGTCAATCCACAACTTGGTCAGTCTTCCGGTACTGGGAAACAACAAACGGTCCAACAACCATGGCTGGCGCAATATCAACAACCGCAATTCCAGCAAACCCAACCTCGGTTTGGACTTGGTTCACAAGCTCAGACTGGATTTGGTTAATATCAATCCTACCGAGGATCTAGGCAACAAGGCTTTGTAGGTTATGGACAACCAGGTTTCCAAACCGGTTATCAACAACCAACCTATACTGGTTATGTCCAACAACCTTATCAAGGTCACTAGCAACAGATGCCTTATGCTGGTATGCAAAGACCTATTGCTCAGGAAATTCCATCTTATCCTAGGTATGCTCCACCAAACCTGAATCAGCAGTTCCCTTTTGTAGCAACTCTAGAACTACCAGATTTGAATTGGCTCACGAATGATCCAATTGCATATGCCCCTTGGTGGTTGACGATTCGTCATAAACTCCCCTCTGATATTCCTAAGTTCAATGGGAATCTAGGTGAAGACCCATCGAATCACATAATGACTTTTCATTTATGGTGTTCATCCAACACTCTGAATGATGATTCGATTATACTTCGCCTTTTTCAGATAACACTTACTAGTCCAGCAGTGAAATGGTATATTGAATTTCTTAGGGCTTCGTTTGATAACTTTTCCATCCTTGCCACTACTTTTCTAACCCACTTTTAGTTACCCATCAGGTACGAAACTGGAACAGAACTTCTTACCAACTTTAAACAGACCACATCCACTCACATATCTGATCATATTCATGAGTGGCGGCATCATCGTTGAATGGTAAAGATGTATATTCTTGATTAGCTTTTAGCTGAGTGGTTTATTAAGTCCTTATTGCCATCTATCACTAAGGACGTGGCGAAAGGAGGAGTTGTCACAGAAGAGCAAGTCGTTGCTAGTGCCCAATATTTAGATTTGATCTATACACAATCTAGCACACTCTATGATAAAATTCCCGATGCTCCTAGACTATCTTTTTCCGTTCCACCTCCTCCTAAATCAAGTAGGGATTCTCATGCCGGTAACAGTGTGATCGGTTCCTCAAGCACGCAAACCGCAAGAGGTCCATCTGGTCAAGCTCTTGTTGTTTCTAGTCAAAATGCAAATGACAATTCTCTTGCCTTGGAGATTAATGCCGTGTCATCTGACAAAGGCAAAAATCCAAAGCAACCAGGGGACAAGAAGAAAGGGAGAAATAATAAGAAGAAATAGGACAATTACACTCCTGAAAAATCATCTTAAAACCCTACTGCGACAAGGAAACCTCCTTGTTATCCATGTTTGATATGTAATGATAAGCATTTTACGAGAGATTGTCCACATCGATCTGAAGTTTCAAAAATTTTGAAGGCTTCAAATACCTCAGTGGTGTTGACTGATCTATTTCCAAACCCAAAAAATCATATGGTTTCTACTGATAATGCTTCCACATACGAAGTGCTTATGTTATCCATCGCAAACAAACAAAATGATGTTTTGGTATCGACAAGGAATAAAGTTTATGGGAATCCATCGTCATCGAACAACTAAGCTACTGATCAACCTAGTTCTTTGACAACGACTTTGCCAGAAGTTGTTCCACCTGTGATTCCTGAATTAACCATTAAGCCACCAAAGGGAGTCATACATAAATCGACATTTAATCGTCATGCTCAAGCTACTCAGAATTATAATATAGTGGAGGATCTAGCTCAATCGCCATCCACTATGTCGACACTTGAGGTATTGCAAAATTGTCCCTTCCAAAAGCAGGCTTTGTTATCAGCAATAGGTGGATCGATCCAACGGATTCAAACCTTGTGATTTTTAATCATACTAAATATACACCACAGTTACTGGCCCAAAACGCTTTCCTTATACAGGTAAAAGCCCTCAATAAAAATGTTCCTCGAACCATCATTGATGAGGGGGCATCTACCTGTATTATGTTAATGACTTGCTGGAAAACTCTTGGTTCACCACCCTTGTCACAATTACCAACAACACTAAAAGCGTTCGATGAAAGAACGAACACTCTATATGGGATTTTAAGTAGCTTGCAAGTTGAACTAGGGGGGAAAACAGTAGATATTGAAGTCTAGGTCATTGATGGACTCCTTGATTACAATATTTTACTGGGAAGGCCCTGGGTTTATGCTATGGCTGCCGTTGTGTCTACATATTTTCGAATGATTGCATTTCCCTTCAAAGGTGGAATCACACTCGTTGACCAACTAGCCTTTTTTTCTAATAGTTCACAAGCTACTGGAAGCATTCCATTGATCCATGGAAGTTCACAATCACTTCAAAATGTTGGAGTAGGTCTTCTAAAAGATCCTTCCTTGATGGGTATTTTTTCCCTCCTGTCTCCATCTGGTTTCGCGGAAGTGGCCACAGTGGAAACCTGCCACATGATCTCTTCTACATCATCTGAGTTTAAGAAGAGTTCCGATTATTTTGAAAGTGATGATCATCGCGAGGCATTTCCGCCAAGCCCCATCGAATCTTTGTAGCAATCAATCTTCTAGGCTTGTGTGGAAAACCCGAATCCACACTCAATGAGTGTTTGGGTAGATAGGTCTTTAGAATATGGTACCTTTTCTGATCCTTGGTCTCGTATACATTCTACAGACAAAGGAATCATCCAATAAATGATGATAAAAGAGATGTCGTGCGAAGATTATCATCATCGTCCCCACCTTTGAGATGACAATGAAGATTATTCAAACGACCTCAATCACCCTTCAATTGTTGATTTTTTATTAAATTCTGTAAACACAGTAGATTCCGAGCGAAATCTACCCAACATTGAAGAAACTATCTCCATTAATATTTCAACCAAACCTAATATTGTAGAGAATATTCACGTTGGAAAATCTTGTTCTCCATTAGAACTAGATAGCTATTATGCTCTTTTTCACGAATTCAGAGATGTCTTTACATGGTCCTATGAAGAAATTCCAGGCATTGACTTAATAATTGTTGAACATGAGATCAAGATGTATCCTGATGTCAAACCAGTACGACAATGGCTTTGACCTGTTCATCCAAAGAAAGCTGTTGCCATTAAAGTAGAGGTTGAAAAACTTTTCCGTGTTGGCTTCATTTACCTTGTACCCCTTACTAACTAGGTATCGAGTATTGTTCTTGTAATGAAAAAACAAGGAACGATAAGAGTGTGCGTCAATTATAGGGATGTAAACCAAGCATGTCCAAAGGACAACTATCCTACACCCTTCATCGACCAGATAATTGATGAATGTGTCGGATGCAAAATCTTTTCATTCATGGATGGATTTTTCGGATACAATCAAATCAATATCCGCCCATAGGACCAATCAAAAATTCCATTTATATGTCCGTGGGGCACATTCGCATATCGTAAATTGCCTTTTGGTTTGAAGAACACAGGGGAAACATTTCAGAGGGCAATGAATTATGACTTCCATGACATCAAAAACATAGTTCAACCATATCTTTACGATCTGCCTGCTCACTCGCGAAAACGGATTGATCATCCGCAACATTTGAGAGCCATATTTTTACGTTGTTGAAACTACAAGATACAACTCAATCTGCACAAATGTGTGTTTTGTGTTGGTTCTGGTTGACTGCTTGGTTTTGTAGTTTCTAAGGACAAAATTTGACTCAATCCATTAAAGGTTCAGGCAATTCTTGACATGCCTCCACCTTCAAATTTGCTTCAGATTCAGAGACTCCAATGGAAAGCTGACTTTCTGAGGAGGTTCATTCCAAATTATGATGAACTCGCTAAAGGTTATACACGTCTTTTGAAGAAACGGGTACCCTTCCATTGGGATCAGGTCATGCAAGCTTCCTTTTATGCTCTCAAAGATTCCCTGATAAAGGCGTCATTAATGTATGCTCCTGACTATCAAAAATACTTCAACCTGTATCTCACCACTGCAGATACAACCATCACTATGGTTTTAGTGCAAGAAGATGATGGAATTGAACATCCTATATATTATTTAAGTCGTAATCTTAATGATACAGAAAGAAAGTACTCTTATGTTGAAGAGTTGGCTTTAGCAGCCGTTCAAGCAGTACAGAGATTTTGACACCATATACTCCTTTGCAAAACTACCATTGTGTCAGATTGCAACCCTATGACATACATTCTATCACGTCAATTGCTCGGGGGAAAATATTCCAAATGGATAGTTATCTTATAGGAGTTTGATCTGGAATTCATCAAATCCAAATCAAAGAAGTCTCTCGTCTTTGCAGAGTTACTTTGTGACCTTCCCTCGTCCTCCAACGATTTAACATTAGAAGCATCAATCGTGGATGAGAATTTGTTTCTGATATCGTTAAGTGATTTGTGGTACGGAGATATACTGATCTATCTCTAGACCCAAGCCTTTAGGCCTAACACCTTTCATACTGAACAACGACGTACTCAATACCAAGCCAAAGATTATTTGACCGTTGGTGATACACTTTATCGTCATGGTGTCGATACGGTTTTATGAAGGTGCCTCACGCATGAGGAGGCTGAAAAAGTTTTGAGTGATTGTCATTCAGGTGCTTGTGCGAGGCATCTATCTGGTTATGCTACTACACAAAAGATCTTATGAGTTGGTTACTTCTAGCCCACCATATTCAAAGATTGCATACTTGCAGTCAGAAGTTGCCATGCCTATCAGATTTTCGATCACAAAACAAGATTACCACCTACACCACTACATCAAGTCATTGTTGTTGGCCGATTCGCTAAATGGTGCATTGATTTCATGACATGTAACCCCACCTCAGCCGGGGGACATGGGTATATTATAGTCATTGTTGACTGCTTTACAAAATGGGCCGAGGCGATGCCTACATTGAACAATAACGGCGAAACAGCTGCACTCTTTTTTTTCAATCATGTAGTTGTAGAATTTTGTCTACAAATCAGCTACCTCACTGATATCAAGTAGAAATTTCACCAGCAGATCCAACTGATATATGCAATGTACTAAAGCATAATAATAGATCTACATCTACCATAAACTTTGTGGAAGCTAATCAACCGTGAGCAACATCAAGCATGAACACATATAACTAATAAGAAGGAATCAATCACACATAACACAGAATATATCATTGGGGAAAGCACTAGCATAAAACCCCAACACTGTATTATCAATCAAGTGGAAATCCTCAACAACATACAAAAAGAATTAGCTCAATAAGTATCCTACTCTATCTGCAATCAGAAGATGTCTCTGATGATGTAAATCATGGACTACCTAGGCCTCATTATATAGGCTGAAATTTGGCCTGATCATACCTGTTGTCACCTCAAGTCCAACTACGTAGTCATAGAGAAAATAGATTCCTTTCTTATGATAGGAATACTTACTAGAAATATCCTAGCATTTGATAGTACACTATCCCACATCTGATCTCAACTGGGTCTCTGACAAAACTGACATGCAACAGTTATCCATGAGTGAATCCTCAGTTATCTAAAATAATAGTTGTCACATGCATGGAAGCATTAAAAAACTATATTTTATTATTTTAGCAACTTGTTAAAATAATCTAACAGGACTTGATTAGTTAGAACTAGGTCAACTGATTCTCTCATTATAGAACTCATACTTATTCCCTCAATCAGTGGAGGAAATTAAGGATAAATTCCTCAATTAGTGGGACAACTCATGTGCATGCTCACAAAGACTTCAAATTTGAATT
>APFE030885611.1:2733-15027 GCA_000404065.3 Pinus taeda
TTGGCTAAGGAAAGATCAGAGGTTTTGCAGCACCTGTTGGGATTCTTGTGGCTTTCAGTTCTTGATGATGTTATCTCTTAGTTTATTGTAAGTTCATTCATGTTTAATGTACGCCATTCCCTTCTTATGCTTCTGAAACTAAATGAATGAGTAAATGAGGTTGAATTCATTGTTCACAATGCTCTTCCTTTAAATTTGTTTAGTTTTACATGTTTTCGCCAGTTTGGAGAGGATCCATGTTCTCCCTTGCCCTGTTCAGCTCCTTGTCATTCTTATCCATTCATACCTTTGATCAAAGGCATCAAGACTACTGCCTACCTTGCCCCAACTAGAAATTCTGCAAAGATCTGGCCTTATCCCCGGACCCAAAATTATTTTTCCCATTTCTCCAACAAAAACCTCAAAATTTTAAATCAAACTTTCCAATCTCTTTACTATCCTAGAATCAGTATTAATTTTGAGTCATCTCAGCCCCTCTTAAGACCTTTTGCCGAGATAGACCTGGAGAGAGCCCTCTCCTGTCCTCGTAGGGCTAGCTACGAGGCTAAGCTTGGTTTGATTTGGCCTTGAGTTTTTCCTTCCTCAGCCTGAGGCAGATTCGAGCGCTAACAGGAGGCATGCCCTTCAAAATGAGGTATTATTCTTTATTCCCTACAAAATATGCCCGCAGAACAAAATTTCTACAATGGGGTAGCCAAAATCAACACAAGAATGACATTTATTAGAGTTCTACTCATGGAAAATTTTAGGGGCTAATATTCGCCCAATGAGCTAATTTTCCATGATTTTTCCTCAAAAAAGATTCGCCAATTTCCAATTTTTATAAAAGGTGATACTCCCAAGTTTTAGAATATAAAATAATTTTACCTTAAAAATCGCCAACATTATATAAAGACTATATATAAAATCATTATAAATTTGAATAATTTTACAAATATATCAATAAACATTTTATAGTTTGCATATTAGGGATTAGTGAGATTCACAAATGTTTTTAAACTTCAAGAAAATTTTCCATCCTTAAAATTTTCCTTGGTTCTACTCTAATCTTGGATGTCACTATTCATCAGTTTCATTTTTCTCAAACATGGTACTCATAGATTCCTACTCCAGTGTGCATGGAACAATGTCGGCTATACTGCATGTGCATAGTCTAACAAGTTGATGTTGGCCTGGCCAATCTAAATCAACCTTGGTTTCATAGTGGATTGAGTTCATTAACATGTTAGATCATACTAAGGCTAGCGAGGCTAATAGTTGAACAATATGGGAAGGTTTCAATTTGTAATGCAACTGCCTCCACATTTCATGCAAGTCCATAGGAGCATGAAGTAGATGTAAACAAGAAACAACCTCAGTCCATTAAACTAGTTGGTAATAGCCAAATGTCCATTCAGAGTTTAACGTACCTAAACCTCCATAATTCCTGTTTTTCATGTCAAGTGTTGGATCTATTATGCCTAAGAGTGCTTCAGGACTTATTCATAGGCCTGTAAATAAAATGGTCCGTCAACTATTCCAAATACACATAGATAGGACTAGGTACAAAAGCATCCTATGACAAGGTTTATGAGTTGGATAACATATTGTTTACAAGGTGTTTTCATTGCTACAACACCCTCCAAAATTTTGGCCCGCACCAAACTTCGGATCCTACCTTGGTCTTATATATTTTCGTTGCAAACGTTGAAATCCATTCCATGTGTTTTCTTTAAGTGTTTGGGTCACTTTTGTGAGAAAAACAAAATGTTGTCTTCTCACATGTCAAGTGTCACATGATGTATATAAGCGTTTTTTGGTGGTTTCAAGAACTTATCTTTGTGAAAATTAGTTGATCTTACCATGTAAACATCTATTGCACTCATTCCCAAAGTTTTAATAAATATCGCACACGTATCATCACGGTCATTGCAAATATCGAACTAATGGAAGTATGTATATATGTTTTCCATATTATCTATTTTGTTTTTTCAAATACTCTAATAGTGTGATCATAGTCAAGTCATATAACTGTTCACATCAGTTTCATTGATCCCACACTTAACCAAATTTCAGAAATTTTCTAGAAACCTAGTCTCATTCTTCCCTCCCAAACTGCACATTGCACAGTTCCAACCCTCAAGCTCAACCCTGCCTCTTGACACTATGAAATGCATAGTTCGTGTCTCCCAAGGTTGCGCACTATGCAGTCTCAGGGCCCAAGCCCAGAACTTGATCCCCATAATTGTGCAATTTAGCCCTCCAACCTGGACTCAACTGTGCATTTCACAGTCTCTAAGCTCAAGCCCAATCCTTAAGCTCTTGAGCTACGTAATTTCATAGTCACCAAGGCTTATCTACCTCCCAGAACTTCGTAGTTGGTTGAAACAGTGCAAAACCCCTCAGCTCGACTCGCTGAGCCTCAAAATTTTGTAATCTTCCTTACTAGTCTAGCCTGAACTATGCATTGCACAGTCTCAAGGCCCAAGCTTCACCCCTGGCTACCTGAGCTATGCAACTGCATAGTCATTGAGCCTCTCCCTCATCCAACAACCTAGTTTTAACTCATTCAGTGGATCAACATGCAACATCTTAGACTAGGGGTTCATCAGCCTGATGTTGTATTGTCATGAGTGAATTAAAAATGCAGGTACTTTATCAATCCATGACAGGATGATGAACAAGGTGATGGAGAAGGCAAACATGCTAAAAGAAATCTTTGTAGCTAGTTATGCAAGTTGATCAATCGACACAAAGAAAAGGGACACTAGTTTGTGACCACATCTCAAGACTTGATATCATTGAAGACTCCTCACCTCTAAGCCATATGGAGGTGGAAAAAAGAGCATGCTCAAGGAGACACATAGAAAGGAGAAACAATAATGGCTTGACATTTCCATGTCAGAAGTGTCATTTCATGTCATGTCATGAGTAGTCATATCCCACATCATTATTGTGGATTATGTAATTATATATTTTTCAAAGTGGAAGTCCAACGGACACATACACAATATGAAGATTTATGTAAAGTTGAAAAGTCATAGGAAGTCAAACAGTCATGAGGATATTCAAAGAGTCATAAGGGAGGTGAAGCATCACCCCATTGGTTATATATACACCCTCATTGTATGAGCAAAGGACTTTTCACCTTGGCTCCTCCCGCAAGGCATTAGAGAGACAAGCTTGTTCTTTTGAGGAGCAAGTGGTGGCTCCAACACTCCACTATTGGAGCTAGTGGTGTTCAATGTATACATATATCTTGGGAATTTTTCTTAATATATGAAGCCTGGTGGCTAACACGTTCTCCATGCATGGACTATGAATTCTTGTAAGACTGTTATGTGATTTTTATGATTCATGTTTGTTTTCACCTATATTAAAGTAGTTGAACTATTTTGGTTATTTTAGTGGTTATCATATTGAGAATGTGTTGTAATGGTTACAATTACCATCGCATATTTGTGGAATATTTTACTTGATGCTAAATGGATATATTTTTTTGTGTGTGTTTCTACCAGAGTGGTACTATTACCTCTCTATTAGAGGCTCACTTTCTTTTCCCTTCGCAGTGGAAGAACCTTGACACACCTATAACCAATCACTCACCAGACACACTTGCTTTTCAAAGGCATGTTTGTACTCCTCTCTCTTGCTGACAGTTAGAGCCAAGGAAAATATTTAAGAAATCAGAAACTTACCAATATTTCGTATGGGGCTCATATATCAAACAGTGTGAGGTCTAATTGAGACCACATATCAGGGAGACCCCTTGAATGTTGGTGGGTCCAACACCGTCAACATATTTGGTGCTAGAAGGAGGGAAACCAGACCTTTATGGACGTGTTGTAGTGGCTACAACCATCCTCCAAAACTTTTCCTTAGCTTCATTTTGGAGCCTCCCTAACAACTATCCTTAGCATCATGTCTTGCATTGCCCAGGTACTTATGCTTTCAGCTGAGTTTCTTTAGCTTATCAACTTGTGTTTGCTAACTTGTTTTCCTTTCACCCACAAGTTGACATCCCATGGCTTGGTCTTCAACTGGTTCTTGTGTTGACTTGGAGAATTGCGTAGAAATGGAGGGAAGCCAACCTTTATCTCCATAATTGCATGGAGCATCCAGGTAGCCATCTGCTGTCCATAATTGCACAGAGCATGCAGGATGCCTTCCCCTTGAAAACTGCACAGAGTAGCCCATCACCAGTCTTTCTCTCAAAATTGCACAGTTTTGGCTGGCAGCCTTGGCTTCAGTCTAGAAATTGCATAGATCTTGAGGGGGCAGCCATAGCTACTCAACCCAGAAACTGTGCAGAAGTCATCCTAAGGCTTGTTATCTATTGCATGTGCTCACAAGTTGATCGGTTCCCTCCAAGACTGTGCAATCTTGACTTGCATGCACGGGAATATTTTTCCAAAAAGAGAAAAAAAAGAAAAAAGCAAAAAGCATCAGTAGATTTTAGGTGACTTGCTTCACATACCTCATTATCTTTCATCATTACTGAATCCTGCACTCACTGATTTCATGCATGTTCATTCACTCAAGTCTGCACCCAACTTCACACATGCATTTAGTCCTTACTATTTTTAGTCGCCTGTCGGTGGGTTTGAGCTGCCTTGGCCCAAACCTTGCCTTTCTCGGCTTGCACTGCATATTTCTAGGATGGAGCATTGCCTTACTCCCAGAAATTGCACAGCTCTTGCCTCACACCAGCCTCCCATGATTTTCTCTATGCAATTCTAAGAGGTAGTGCCTCAATTGACCCCCAAAATTGCTCAATGCAATTTTCTCAGGTTGCAGTCATGCTGTATGAAATTATGCATTACGTAGTTCTAGTCCTTAGCAGGCCAATATGGAATGTTCTCTGTGTATTTTTAGTAGTCATTCAGCTCACTAGAAATTTGGATTGTGCTCTACATAGTTCTAGCAATCAGTCTCCCAGCCTCCCAGTGAAAATTGTGCAAATTTCCTAGTTAGTCATCCAGGTGTGTTGCATGTCAGTCCTTAAGTTTCTTTTGATTTTCAACTAAAATTTTGATTTTCATGAGTGTTTATCTGTCTCCAGGTACCACAGATGTTCATCAGTCTCTCAGCGGTATAGGTACAATGGCTTCTATGAGAGAAGGGTTAAAGGACACCATCAAGAGTGCAACTAGAGATGTGGTCGAACAAGTGTCTATGAGCTTGCCCATCTATGAAGATACTAATCTGTTCATAGACAAGGAGATCAATATCAAATGGCAAGAAATCAATGACATATTTTCAAGCACCTTTGAGGAGAATCTGGAGGACTAAAGAGTCTATGTCAACATACACAAGTCTGGCTTTTACCGAGTTGCATGCAGGTATCATGTGTTTCCATGCACGGACATGATCCACTTGTTAGCAAATTATATTTATTACAGAGCAATGGAACACATAGAATATTGCAGAAATATAAACATAGAAAATGCATAAAACCAGAGAGACACAGATATACGTGGTTCACCCAGTTTGGGCAATGTCCACCCCGAACAGCTAGTCCTTCCTTTCTATTATCCAGCAAAATGAAGAGACACAACCTACAGTAGATCCGCTGTAATATCCTTTGTTTTCTCTCACAGTCTCACCTCTCTATTTCTCGCTTAGAAAATACACATCTACTACACAACCCCAATATAATGGCACCATACAAAGAGAGGGGTTGCCTTCTAGGGAAAAAAAACCCTAAACTAAACATAAGTTCTACCTTCAGATCATCTGCCTAATGAACGGCTTAGATTGACTAGAAATTACTATGCTTTTACAAGGAAATTTTACATCTGTTTTTAGCTTCAGGAACGCTGCCCGCGAAACCCCCGCCGGGGAACCACTAGCCCCTAGACCCCTTAGCCGGGGGGGATTGGCCCCCCCGAACCCCCGTGGGGGGGACAAGTCCCCCCTGCATGGAGGGGTGTAAAAACTTCCTGGGGTATACATCCAGCTAAAACAAAGACCTCTAAATAATCATGCTCCATACCAAACACCACTAGATTGTCTAGCATACCTTCAAGGTGGAGAACTTTCAGGAGATGTATCACTTGCTACAGTCGTTGATCATAATGGATGCACCCTTCACCAAGCCCAATAATAGTGAAAACTTAAGAGACATCTTGAAGAGCTGGGTGAGAGAACCATCTGATTTTAGGACAACAACCAAAGAGGTATACAAGACAAAGATACTGCGGAAGGATTATCAGTTCTTGGTCATATTTTCATGCGCTTATACAACTAGGAGAGTACAAATACCTTCTCCTAGGGTTGGGTGATTGTGTTGGATCAGATGGCGAATGAAGGAAGACCTTTCAATTGGTCTGACATGTTGGATCTACAGCTGAAGGGACAAGTAACAGATGCCTAACATCTGCCCAAGGGTCAACAAGCAAAGCTCTTCATGTCTACCTACATTCTTGATGCGATCTGTGCCCGTTTGCACTTCCATGGCTTGTGTTGGGCATGGAAACCTTCAGAAACCTCTGTGCATACCTATTGTAGGCTATTCTCTGAATGCAACTTCCATGGAGTTATACTACAACTACCAGACCACTTTGTCACCCCAATGTACTGGATGATCTTTGAGCAGGATGTGCCTTGCATGTCATAGGAAACGATGGAGGCATTGGTGAGCATAGCATACCGGTATGCCTCACTCCTTGTCACCTTCATCCAGATGTACAGTGCAAAGAAGGCTCCACATGTGTTACCAAATTTTCTTTGGACAAGTTGGTCATGCAAGAGGTTTCATACCACATCTCGACAAGGTTGTCTGCAAGACTACAAAGGAAGAAGAAGGCACCTTGGCCACTCTTCCTTTGTAGATTGAGTTGTATGAGATCCAAAATCTCAAGCATGCTAAGGCCAAGATGGAGGAATTCAAGAGGTTCACCTTCGGCACTAGAAGTTTCAATCCATATGATCCACATCGCTGAGTGGAAGACCATTGTGTGAGAGTGTATCATCCTTGGATCCATGGGGCATATCATTGGCCTGAGGAAGACCCATGGAGATACTAATACAATTCATCAAGGCTTAATGAACCATTCAAAGTGGATGTAGAGTGGTTAGCAGCATCTCAAATGGCAACAACATCAGCAGTAGTAGAGGGAAGCAAATTTGCACATGAAATAGGCAAGAGGAAGGTTTCTGACAGTGCAGAGGCAAAGAAAATATGAAAGTTCAGATAAATACCCACCTATATTAAGAGAAACTTTGGAGATTGCAGGAAAGACAGGACAATGCAACAAAAGGATTGTGAAAAGACAAAGGCAGAAGCAAAATCTGGAGGATGCAAATAATAAGTTGTAGGAGTTGAAGCAACAACTAAGGGAAGAAAAATATTTGAACATAAGGGAGAAGGAAGCACAATTGGAATAGGAACAAAAGGAAGCAAAACATGCACACATTGATGAAATTTGCACCAATACAGGTTATTGATTCACTAGAACAGATGGAAAAAAATAAACAGGGTGAGCAGTTGTAGTAGCAGGAATTTGCTCAGGAGTTTGAATATATGTTGGAACAAATGGACATAGATGTGGTTCATCCAAAGCAAGATCAGGATACAGACCTCATGCCCAAAGACCAAGAGGTCACTCCACCGGTTTCCCCAGATTTGGGAGAAGAGAAAATCCCAAGAGATCAAGCAAACATTGAAGTAATTGAGGACAACCTCGAAGCAGATGTGCACAACATATCCTTTGATGAGTCACAACAAAGAGTTGTGAATTCCTGCAGAGTGTCCACCTCGGATGCCCATGTATCTCCTGCACATTTTCAAGAATAAGTGATCATGTCCGATGTGTGCATACATCAAGCTACATTGGCCAAAGATAGAAAGGAATATGCCGAAGCTACTAACTCAAGTGTGAGATTCTTGATAGCTGAGAATGAGCGTTGTTAACACCCAGGTTGTTCCCTTTGACTCCCAAGGGAATACGGCTGGGGGAACCACTAACCAATCTTTGGATTACAGCTTCTAGCCCAACTGTAATCAGAGAGGGCTCTCTCTTTAAGGTTTGTCTCTGTTCTGTGGAGATTTTAGGCTAGTTATGAAGTAAGGGTTTTGGTTTATGTTTGGTTGAAAGGATGTCTTTCTGTACCTAAAGTGGAATCTGCAGATAATGTTAGTCCATTGGGCAATGGAGTCTGTGGCTATTGGTTTTTTGAAATCTTGAGTTGAGCAGCTGGAATTACAGGGCCATTTAAATACTTCATAAAACAAACTTGAAATTATGATGGTGAAATGTAAACAACCAGTGAAAAGCAATTAAGAATTTTCCACTAAGCTGGGTGTGGGAAAGAGATATATCCTCAGGAGCAAACTTGAATTCCTGAAAACAATAATCACTGTGAAAGAGATAGTGTGAAATGGTAGCAATTAAGAATTACACCTTTATTACTATAACTGAAGAAAACATTTAAAAAGCTTAGATTGAGTTCAGGGTAATCTGTGATTAAATCCTGGAACTATTCTTTTTCCTTGCCATTAACTGTAAAGCACAGAAGCATGAAAGAGATATGAAAAGATAACAAAACACATAACGAAGAGTTGTAGGGGAAAACTTATTGTGCCATGAAGTACGCAGGAATCCTGTAACATTCAGTTAAACACCACAATGCATCAACCAACACAGAGCTTTGGAAATTCCATCGGCTTTTGTATTACTTCTCTGAGAATTTACAGTAAAAGAACTTTAGAAGAGATATCAACAACAACCAACCCCTGCAAACTCATGCGAGGGGGAATATATAGAAATGTTTCATACAAAATATCTCAGGCATTGAGTCATCTGAGAAATAAATATCTTCACCAACTTGTACAGGAAATATCAGATAAGAAGTTATTGCAGCTTTCAATACAACATGAATGCTCTTTAATTCTGTCAGAAGATTTTTTGACCTTTGGAGGTCATTGAGTTGGTTGAACGTTTTGTTATAAATGATGGATGACGTGTCTTTGTAGCTCTACCCTCCTGTAGCTTTTCGGCCCTGTCACCTGTGACTGTCAGTGCTGCTGTGGTGGCCGAATAGTTTCACTGAGTTGGCTCAGCCTCTTTTTCTCCATACATGCTGATATATCAAAATTTTCCTGTGCATGACAACTTACATATTTCAATGGAAAAAACTTGATTACAGGCTCTGGTTTGACAGTGTTAATTGTATCAATCCAGTCCAGACTTCCTGTGTGGGCAATTGATGTCTTAAAATTGCCTCTATAGTCTCAGCTACCTCTGTATATTTATAGAAATTCGGAGGCACATCAAACAAGTGATTGATTTCATTCATGATAAAAAATAAGTTCTCTACCCTGTTGTAGAGATTATGTCCTGATGCTGGCCCTAATTCTCCTAAAGTGCTGGGCTTTTCTACAATCTGGTTTGTAGCAAAGGTGTTGACCCTCTTGGCATAATTTTCATGGGAAATTAGTCTTCCTGCATTTCCCATTAAGCTAGGAAGACCTCTGTTCTGCAATGCTATAAATTTGTCCATGAATTTATTAATCTCTGTCTGCATATCCTGGCTTCTTCTCTCTAATGTCTGTATCAGGGTTCTTAGTGTCAGGACCCTTTTGACTATCGAAATGGTCTCAGTCCTGTTGGTAATTCCCATTGTGGCCAACTGAGAACTTGTTTTGTGATTAAGCACATTGATCATTCTGGTGGCAGCCTCAGGCATATTGCCTAGAGATGCCCTTGCTCTTTGGATTTCCCTATGTGCTTTTCCAATGAGCCCCATCTGCTCATGAATAGCCTCAATATATTCCCACTGGTGAGTGATGGATTGGCCAATATTGGCCCATAGGACTCTCTTGAGCTCAGCTGTTACTTTATCAAGTGTGAGCTCTTTCTCTAGCTCATTTATCCTCCTTTTGAGAGTCTTTATCTCTCTTTCTCTCTCAGCTACGTTTTGCTTGGATTTATCATATTTTTCATTGAGCTTAGCCAAATTTTCTTTGGCTTGACTCAGCTCTGTCATTTGGGCCTCCAAGACCTGAATTTCATTTCTGAGTTTCTGCACATCAAGGCTTTCAGCCTGCTCTGTTATTGGTGCTGAGGTAGAGGGTGCTGCTTGCTCTGTCTGCTGAATGGGAGGGGAAGTGGATTGAGGAGCTTCTTCCAGATTGATCATTTCTGGAGGGGGATGAGAAGTTTGGCCTGGCTCTTTTTGTTGCAATGCTGCCTGCAGTGCAGCCTCTGATTCTCCCAACTTTTCTTGTGTTTGGATGAGTTATTTATATAGTGACACCAGCATAGCTGCTGCATCCTTGTCATGCCTTAGCTGGGCAACTTCTTCAGTTTGGGGATGAAGAGTTGCTGGGATCCTGATCATTTTCCTTAATGCTGCCATATCTGCATCCCTTAGCTTCAACATCTCCAGCACAGCTTTGACATCCTTAGGATCATGCCCAAGCTCTATTATGATGTCCTCCAAAGCTTTGATCCTATTGTCCTTTGCTTGAGAGGATGCTCTTTCCAACTCAAGTTGTGCAGTTGTATTATTTAGGCTATTTTCTAGCCTGTAGTTCACTAATGTTTTATCTGCCAAGGAGGCATATACCATCTCACCCGTTTGCTTGTGTAATTCAATCTGATCCATCGGGTGGATGTCCTTAGCAAGGACCTCAAGGTTGGTCCTGATGTAATCTGCAGCTGACTGTGGTTGCTGCACGGTTGGTATGAAGTGGCTCATAATCATCTTGCCCTCATGGAAATCATAGGCGGACATAAGTCTTTGCTGGTTGGTGGGAGCCATTTTCAATAGATGATTATATAATTGTATCCTTATGGGCTCATTCCTCTTCTTTATGTCCTTGAACTGCTGCTTGATGCTTTGTTCACCTCCTCTTTGTTGGTTTGAGGAGCTAACTTCTCCTCCTACTGTCCTCTCTTGTTCCTGCTGGAAGGAACTTGCAGAGGCCTCCATGCTAGGTGGGCACATGCCCAAAGATTGCCCTATTGGCATTTCTTCCTCTGAAAAAGGATTCAATCTTTGCCTTTTCTTCCCTTGAGTTGTTGATGTTGTGAGGGGAGTCTCTCTGTCCCTTTTCCTGCTTATGTCCTCCTTTTGAGGGGTTTGAAGGACTGAAGCTTCAGCTCTTGTTTCTTACCTAGGAGGCACAATTTGTGGTGGCTGCTGCTCAGTGACCATTGGGGCCTCTGTTGTTTGCTCTTCTTGCAGTGGTTGTTCCTATTCTTGCTGTTGTACCTGTTGTTGTTGTTGTGCTTCCTGTTGTTGTTGATGTGCTTCATGTTGCTATACCTTTTCCTGAAGTGGCTTCTCTTGCTCCATTTCTTTCTCCTTGCCTTTGCTAGAGGTTTGATCTGTAGCTTTGACTGCCTTCTGATGTGCTGTGGAGGATGAGGCAGTTGCTCCCACTTGAGTGCTTGTAAGAGTAAATACCTGTGCAGAAAGCTCTAACTCATCCATTTTTAGGAGATTTCTTCGTGCTCTTTCATTTAATTCTTCTTGTGTGACAGGTTCCTCTAAGGTGCCTCTCTTCCATTTTGTTTGATTTGCATATTTTTCTATGTGAGGCAACCTCACATGGTCATAACTGGACAGCCTATACTTGACCCTTCTTAAGGTTATGAAGTAATTGGGGTCATAAGGTTTCCAGAGGAAACTGGTCTTTAAGCCAAGGCCTTCTAGCATTCTATCTGCCTCTTGCCAGCCTTCCTCCCTTTTGTTATAAATAAAGTGGCCCAATTGTTTTCTTACCTTCAGCTGTGCTTTCTTGCCTTTGCTTGAAAAATTCTTCACATCAACATTCCCAAACTGCCTGAAGTATTCAAGGGCAAACAACCTCATAGGCACATATTTGGGCAGTCTATATGGGGGTAACTCATAGCCGTATATTCTAATAACGGTGTGATTTTGGTAAAAATACCAATCCTCAATGCTGTATACCTTGGACAACTGAAGGATCCTCTGCATCTCATCGGTTAGTCTTGGAGGAGGTGAGCTCAGGAACAGAGACATGGCTGGGTGGATGAAAAGGTCTATAAACTCACAGTAAGTGTAGGGAGAATAGGCTGTGCAGTGAATAGCTGAGGTCCAATACACTACTGACCTTAGATTTCCTTGTGCATCCACTCTTTTTATAGAAAAGGAAAATTTCTCATGTTGATAGTATAAAATCAAGTGGTAGATGTAGGAGGAGTATCTGAACACCCTTTCCCTTGATAGGTTCATCAATTGCTCATGCATTTTGTCTGATATATAGTGGCATAGTCATAGCAGATTGGATTTTTGCCAGGGGAAAACATGAGCATCATTACTAGTACAGTTTCATCAATATAC
>APFE030885616.1:6335-28666 GCA_000404065.3 Pinus taeda
TTCTACCATGTTCGACTTCAACACATTCAATCGCATGGATAGAATCGTACTGTTCGGGACGTAGAAATGAAGACCCTGGATCTAGTTTCCACCATCCAGGTTGCGAGGAATTTTGTATTCATTATATTATGGACTATTCATAAACATATGGCTGCGTCCATACTGTTTCCACATGTGTCTGTACTTATGATGTGTTACGAGATCATTCCTATATCAGAGCAGTAGTTAGTCTCCTAGTCAGTTAGTCTTCTAGTCAATTTTCAGTGTCTTAGTCAGTTGTTATCTGAGTATGGGAATGCCTACCTCAGAGATGATATGATCTCATATATATATTTTTCATTGAATGTTTTTACAGGTTCCAACCAGGCTCTCCGCAAGATGATCCTCGAAACGATAAAGCACTTCACTCTTCCTATATGATAAATGAAAAATCCTCATATACTACAGACTTCGCACTTTAGGGGGAAATCTGTTACACAAAAATATCGTCACCTTGATTATTTGTAGTCGGTGTAGGCCTATAATCACCTATACCATCTTCTTAAGAAAGTCTTAAACCTCAGCTCTTCAAAACAAGCTTGAGAAAAGAGAGAAAGACATCAAAAAAGCAATATAACTCTGGTTCTGCACTTTCTCTTACTTTTGCCTGCAGGCCCACACCTTTTGTTTAAGGTATCTGCGTACTTATACGCTCTGTATGTAAAGGGGAGGGTGCGTACCCCTGTAAAAGTCAAAAGGCGCAATTCTTATCTTAAAAAACTCATCTTGGGTTGATTCTAGAGTTTTCTAGAAGGATTTGTTACGTGGATTGTTCGCTCCAAGTGGTTCATTCATCCCATGAGAGGAGGAACTAATCCCTTGTTGAGAGGAGCTATCCCTTTGAAGGAGGACTCTATCCCTTTGAAGGAGGAGCTGGTAACTGATCTCCATTGCACTATAAATTGAGGCATTGGGTGAGTGGCCAGGGAGGTTAGAAGCTGAACTTTTGAGGGTAAATGCTAGTGAAATCAAAACTTCCTATTTGAGCTTAAGAGGAGAGATCACATACCTTTTTGGCCCGATTAGGGAGTGAGTGAAGCTTGTCAAAGTAGAGGAGACTTCTAGTTGGACCCTAGAAGGAGCTTGTACAGTGTCAAGGCAAAGTTTGTAAGGTTCTTTTCTTTTGAATTAATACAATCAAGCTCATTTTTATCAACAAGTATCTTATGCTATTTGTTTCATGGAATCCTTGAATTTCATGTTAAATATGTTTTATAATATTGGATATTTATATGTTATTTAATTTTTTGCCTTGTTTGTGCTTGCAAGTTTGCGACGAAGGAACTTACTTGGATCAAAGGAGCGAAGGCATCTCCGAACTTGCATTGGACATGAGGTAGGCCCTTAAACACATTTGTTTGCCATTATTTATAAAGCGCATTTAGAGAAAGATAGTGTCTGGTTGGTTTGTTTTTCATTAGGTCTTCATTAGATTCTAGGAAGGTCTATCTTGTCCGCAAGATCGACTGATTCCGCGTGGCAGGGTTCACCAAGGTTACCAATCGCAAAAGATCGCATAGAAAACCCTCAAATGGGAGGAAACCCCAGCAAGAAGCTTCATCTCTCCCTACAACTAGCAACAACTTTGAATTCTTGGCCAATACCACTGAAGATACCTTGCATTCAATCTCAAAGCTCCCACCTCTCTCAGCCTCTGTTATCCCTCCTCCCCTTGGATACTCTTCCCCTCCCAGTCAACCGGAAAAGAACCTTGGGCCTCCTAAAGAAATTAGAAAGTTCTTGAGTGGAAAGACAAATGACATGGAGGTGGATGCACCCTCCACCCATACTATGATTACAGCCACAGCCCCAAAAGGTATGGATCAGCCACAAGTGATGGATGAAGAGCCGGAAAGCTTAGACCTAGGAGGACTCAATATCTTGGAGCTCGAAGCAGCATGCAAAAAGAAGGAGTTTGACAGGATACCGGAGCACTAACTCAATACGCTAGAAGTCATCCTAGAGAGGGCGTACCAGCAGCATCAGTTAGGCATCCAACTGGGCAGCCACTAGGATGGGAACCTCACTCCAAAAGCTTCAAGAAAAGAGGGAGAAGAACAGACCTTCAACGGACAAGTGCATTAGGGAAAATCCTGGTGGACTCAGGAAGATACACAAAGCTTACCAAGTATTAAAAACCCACCATTAATAGTGAAAGATGAAGCTCACATCATGGAATGTAAGGGGGCTCAATTTCCCAGGAAAACATAGAATGATTAAGAACATGATAAAACAAGAAGGCCAGAAATTTGTTTCCTTTAGGAAATGAAATGTAACAGTGATACTCTAGGAAACATACTCTCCAGAGCTTGGGTAGGTAGCAGATCAGTGGCAGTGGATGCCTCTGGGGCTTTTGGCGGGCTCGCTATAGCATGGAATCTGCAAGCGATATCACTCTCAGATATACATGCATCCCACCACATCATCCAAGCAAGCTTTCACATTCTAGGTACCAACATTCACGGGAATCTTACGAATGTCTACTTCCCTGAGGAAGTGGGCAGTAAAATGGCTTTATTGGACATGATAGAAGCACTGAGTCTACACATAGTCCAACCCTTGTGGATTATTGGAGGATACTTTAACATGATAACTAAATTAGAGGAAAAGAAAGTAGGTCGAACAAGGATGGAGCAGGAAAATGAGCACTTCAAGGAGTTCATTCAAAACAACGCCCTTATCGATACCCAGTTTTGTAATGGAACGCACACATGGAGCAATCGAAGGATTGGAAGGCATCAAATTGCCTCCAAGCTAGACTGCTTCCTTCTGACTGACAACGATGTCCACTTAGGAGGGGACATAATAGTAGTAATTCTCCCTTATGCAGGCTCTGACCACTGGCCCATCGCCCTTCAGTGGCAAAGACTGGGTAATTCCAATAAGAGACCATTCCGCTTTGAGGCATTCTGGCTCACTCATCCCGCATTCAAATACTTCATCAAAAATACCTGGAATATTTTTCATCTGCCTGAAGGTTCCAAAATGTATCAGTTTCAACAGAAACTCAAGTATCTCAATACTCATATCAAGCTCTGGAATCAAGAAACCTTTGGAAACATTCTTCAGGCGCAACAAAATCTAAATAGGGAAATGGAACAACTCCAATAGAAAATAATCATAGAAGGACACAATGAAGAAACTTTGGAACAAGAGAAACGCATTCATTACCAACTGGAGGAGAGGAGAAATTAGGAGGAAATATTATGGAGGGGGAGAGAAACACCAAGTTCTTCCACAGAACAACTGTACAATGGAGAATGCACAACTCTATCCCTTTCATACAGAAGAAGGGGTAGAAAGAGTAGAAGAGCATGATGCGATTGAGCAAGAATTCATAAGGAATTTTCGGTAGGTTCACCAAGAGCCCCAAAAAGACAGAAGGTCGGCCATTGAGAAAATCACATGAAACGTGCCAAAACTCATCACCGAAGATCACAGCAAGCTCCTTCTTCGCCCTGTTCAACAACAGGAAGTAGACACAACAATGCATCAGCTCAAGGAAGGAAAAGCCCCTGGCTCGGATGGATTCACAACCACCTTCTTCCATGTCTTCTGGGAATTAATCAGAGATGAAGTCTGGCAAGTAGTTGAGGAGTCGCGCACCCTGCACTGGCTTCTACCCTCTCTCAATTCTACTTTTATTCCACTCATTACAAAGGAAGAAGGCAGTATCACCCCAGACAAGTTCCGGCCAATTGCTCTATGCAATGTAATCTACAAGGTGATCTCAAAGGTCATAGCCAATAGATTAAAGCCACTACTGCCCCTGCTCATCTCACCTAAACAATTTGGCTACGTGGAAGGACGACAGATCCTGGACAGCATCATCCTCTTGCACGAAGTTATACACTCTCTCAAGCACACCAAACAAGCAGGTATGATACTCAAGTTGGACTTGTCAAAATATTTTGATAAGTTAAATTGGATGTACATACATAAAATGTTGTTAGCTTTTGGTTTCTCTCCTATATGGGTTCGATGGATTCATAGTCTCATTTCCTCGACCTTCTTCTCCATCCTTATCAATGGCATTCCATCCCGCCCCTTCAGTCCCTCAAGAGGTATCCGGCAGGGTGATCCTCTGTCGCCTTTCCTTTTTGTTCTCATGGCTGAAGGATTAGGTCGCCACATAACTCAGGCTCACCTTGCTGAGCATATCAAAGGTCTTTCCATCCACAACTCCCCTGCTATAACCCATCAGTAGTTTGTCAACGACAACATGCTATTCGGGTACCCCTCTGTCCAAGAAGCTTCTATGTACAAATCCCTACTGAATGATTTCTCTGAGGCCTCAGGAACCAGTATTAATAATTCCAAATCTCATATCTTTTTCTTTCACACCCCTACTGTCGTTCAAAGGGCCATCACTCGTATTTTGGGCTTCTCCATTGACTCCCTCCCTTCCAAATACCTTGGAGCCCCTCTCATTGACTTAGCTATCAAGCATTCCTCTTGGCAGTTGCTTCTTGAGCAAATTGACCATCGGCTCAATTCATGGACTTATAGATCTCTGAATATAGCCAGCAGACTAGTACTAATCAAGGTTGTTCTACAGGCAATGCCGATTTACCTTTTTTTCAATCCTTGCAGCTCCTAAATGGGTAATAAAAAGAATAAGAAATATACAACGCAACTTTCTCTGGGGAGCGATGGGCACAAACTGTAAATGGGCTTTGGTTAAATGGACCTCCTTATGCAAGCCTAAGGAGCAAGGAGGCATTGGCCTGAGAGACCCCAGCCACAGTAATGGTATAATGTGTGCAAAGATATGGTGGCAATGGTTAACCATCCCCAGCAAACCATGGGTGGCCATCTGGATAGCTAAATATGCCAATCACAGGCCACAAGAGGAGCTCATTCGGCTAACGCCCAATGCAAAAGGGTCACTCATTTGGAATGCATCCAAAAAACACTTTCAAATGATTCAACAACACAGTTTTTGGGAGGTTCGAAATGGCAGGACATCAAGTTTCTGGATGGATGCCTGGAACCAGTTGCCAAAACTCAACAGTCTCCTCAGTTGACACCCAATCCACTCAGAAGATGAGCAACATCAAGAAGAAATATGGCACCATTGGACTCAGGAAACTGATCAAGGATACAGGAAATGGAAGCAAAGAGAATTGATATTCAATAGAGCTGATCAAAGGACAATTAAGGAACTGGAAGGGGAACTCCAAAAACGCCAAGTAAGATACTCTGAGGACAAAGACATCATATTTAAGAGAATAATTTTGGCAAATCACATAAGAAACCATTTGTCGACGCGTTTCGAACCAACTAGTGTGGTTCATCGTCAGGACAAAAGGAACTTTCACTGCTGCAGAAGCCCACAAGTCCATAAGTGCGACTACATCGCCTCTAGATCCAATATGGGGGAGAATTTGGTCAACTGGTAACTGGCCCAAAGTATCACTTTTCCTATGGTTGGTGGGGCATCGAAAAGTATTGACATGGGACAAACTTAGGTGCATAAATTACCATGGGCCATCAATATGTGTTAATTGTAAATCATAGGAGGAAACTCTTCAACACCTCCTGGACTCCTATCCCCTGGCAAACCAAATGTGGGAAAAAGCTAGTTTTCGATGCCAAAGAAAATGCAGAGTATCAGAAGATATCATCGATTCAATTTGCCAATGGCATTGGAGTCCATACAAAAGTGAACTACTCAATCAACTTTGGAGATTAATACCAGGGCTCCTCACTTGGTGTATTTGGAAGGAAAGGAATAAGCATATATTTAAAGGTCAAACAACACCCGTAGAGATTATCTGGAGCAACTTCTACTTGAATCTTAAGGAGACATTAGCGCTTCGCATTTGGATGCCAGATAATTCTCCTACTTTGGAAAATGAGAAGGCCATTTGGGCAAATTGGAATTTACCACTCCAACAAGAAAACCCACCTCAAGCCCACTCAGAAAGCAGCAAAGGAAAAAAAATGGATACCTGGACTCCTCCACCAAAGCACACTATCAAGCTCAATTTTGATGGAGCATCAAAAAGCAATCCCGGAAATGTTGGATATGGGGGAATATTCAGAAATCATGCAAGCTCACCCCTCCTCATCTACCATGGCAACATAGGATGGGACACCAATAACTCAGCAGAACTGGAGGGACTATGGCAAGGACTCCTCCTCTCCAGAATCCACAACTTTCAACCCCTGGAAGTTGAAGGCGACTCCTTCATCCTCATCAACATGGCCAAGCAAATTCTCAATGGGACTCATGCCAAGAAAATTGCCAAAAGCTGGAGACTTGAAGCTAGATTGGAGGCCTTAGAACAATGGCTTCACCATAATCAATCTATCATCTTCACTCATGTAAAACAGGAAGGAAATAAGGTAGCGGACCTCTTAGCTAACCTGGGAGTGGATTCTAAGCACACTCTCACTAAAGGGATTCTTGACATAATCAAAACCATGATCATGCACAGGAATGAAAACTTCAGGTACAAAAGGAAGCTGCTCCCCCGGATGCGGGTGTTAGCGTTGAGAGTTAACATGATAGGATAGTGGATGGGTGGGGCGGAACGCCACTTACCTGACCTGCACAGGATACGTGGAAGGGAAATAATACAAGGCACGTGGCTTATCTGTAGGATGGTCACTCAGGGTACGTTATATCACCGGTTCGGCTGGAACGCCAGGCTCACAACGAGGGAATTAAGTTTCACACACATCAGCGTGCAGTGGGAGGCTCAAGCCATCAAGGGAGCAGTAATGGGAGGTGACTCCCAAGACATGGCCTGTAACCTTAAAACTGGAGAAGGGTCGAGGGAGATGGTAAATTCTTTGGCTCTGCCGCTCTGCCGGCACTCCTCTGCGCATGATAAGAAACTCAGAGAGAAGGCAAGGAATTGGACCCCAATGATGATTATCTTGGTCCTCTCTTTGAGGCTGGTCACTCCCCTCCCCGAGTATTGCTCAGGTATTGCAAGTTCGCCCTCCCGTTATTTTCTCTTGGCAACTGATATATGTGATTGTTTTTGGTTAATGCACAAGCGCATGGATTCGGCAAACACAAAGAACATGCTCAATCTAGGCAGAGGAGGCTCAATTGGGAGGCATCGCCGCATCCAGGTTATCACCCCATAGAAAAATCTCTGGATCTGGCCCACTATCATCTGCAGGATGCCTCGATTGAGACCCAGAGTAGGAAGTCGCAGAGGGCAACAGAGTAGCGCCCCATCAGATCCATCCTCCAGCGACTTGAATCATCCTCCAAGGAGTGGGATTTCTTCTCGCAGTAGAAGAGGAAGGTCTCGAGCCTCTGACTCTCGACCCAGTCCAATTCCTGCCACAGGCTCCACCATTTTCACCTTTGACAGTGCTCTCAACAGGCCCAGGATCACAACCTATTTTACAGTGGTGTTTTAGGAGGAAAGTTTAGTTGTTGATTTAAGGACACAAGTAGAAAATTCGAGGGCTATCCAGGACCCCTCTTCATCTTTGCAGCTCGCTATGGAGAACATGCCTCAGCGGGAAACAAATGAGCAAAGAAGCAGCGCGCGGGATCCGATGATGGTAGATTTGGGCAATGATGCTTAGAATGTAACACAGTTAGAGGAACCACCTGATAGGGGCTGGTGTCGAATTACTGAAGAGCCCACTGATGAATAGGAATGCCATCCATGCCTCTCTTTTTGTAGAATGCCCCTTTCCACAGAGCAAGGTTGTAAGCGACTCAGTCATGGGTTTCTGGTATTGTCTCGTGTTCCAGTGATCATTCTCCTCTGATCTTATTTTAAGTTTTTGATTTGTCTCATGTTTCAGAGATTATTGCCCTGCGTGGGAAACAAAAATAGACATTTTTTACGCGTGCATGTTTTGGACAGAACTACCTCCCGCAGGAGTAGTGTGCTTGACTACGGTCATGATGTAAATTTACTACTTCCTTGTTAATATAATAGATTTAGCTTTACGTAGAAAAAAAAAAGGGTTCAATATTAAATAACTTGAAGGGGTATTTATTTATACAAAATTTATTCTAGATACATTCAAAACAAAAATACAAAAATAGTACAAAACTATAGGAATTTCAAAACTTCTAGGCTCCATCCTTTAGGAATCTGTTGATGATGTGGTCCCCAAAAAGTCTTTTAGTTGTTAATGAAAGTGTTATAGACATATTTGGGCACATCAACCTCAAACTTATATGTCGATAATCTAGGGCTCTTCAACCCCTAAAAGAGGTTTTCATACCCTAAAAGAACAAAGTCATATGATCGCATCATTCCCCAAAAGTTCCACCTGAGAAACCATCTAAAATTAGCCTAAACTGAACCATACTGACTGTTCCACTAGAAAAGTGTGATGCATATTGTGTTACACTGCCAACATGAGATGCATACTGTTTGGGCTTTATATAGGGTGCGATGGGCCAAGATGGACAAATGTTCGAGACAATTTTCTAGGTGGTTGCTCATGGAATCTTCTAGAAACTTCTCCTGTGCCACTTGCCTCTCTGAATTAATCTAGGGATGAGTAAGAGATCCAAGAAATATCCAAGTGGAACCAATTGTAACAAGTGGAATGACACTAATCAAAACCTCAGAGATGACTCACACCCTTGCACACATCTATAAATGGATCCCTCATCTAAGAGATCTAGAGGCTGGAATATTGTGAATTGCAAGGAAGTGTTGATGGTTTGTAATTGAAGAAAGAGCATTGTATTTTTGGTGTGATCTTGCTATTTCATGAGGTGAAGAGGGATTGATGCTGGGAGGATGATGTTGGATCATACAACTGGGTTGTAATTCTCCCTTCTATTAATAAAGTTCTTCAAGTTTTCTTCCATATGATTGTGCAGTTGTGAATGTTATCATTTGTGAATTCTATCATTTGTTCATTATATATTTGATTCTGTAATGTTTATGTTGTAATAGATAAAGATTCTTTGACGGTTCTTTGTTACTGTGTTTCTACAGGTACTCTCCAAGCAGGTTAAGTACGGGGAGGAGTTGCAAGCTCTATCAAGGGGGAAAGAGATCAAGAAAGGGATTAAGCGGAAGTTCCAGGTTGGTTCCATTATCTTTCTCTTATTTGTTACACATAGAAGAAATCGTTAAATTGCTTAAACTGTTGTTTCTAGGGTAGCTGCCAAACCTAGAGGGCTAGTCGTTCGACAAGACACTAGTTTTCCCAGAAACAGATTGGCGATTCCGTTGGGGATCAAATAGATGTTTGTTTGCTATTATTGTTTGTTTTATAAACTATAGACAGAGCCTGAAGTCAGTCAGGTAGCCTTCGAATTGCTCTTGCTCTGCAATTGCACAGTAGATGAATGTTGCTTCAGTCAATCTCTGGTTTAGTTTATGAATTAAACATTTTAATTGCAAGCATTATAGATGCCTTTTTGGTAGTTCAGTAACCTCTCAAGTCATTCCTTAATAATTTTCTCTTTACTGTCCATTAAAGCTCAACTTAACCCACTGAAAACAGCTACACATCTAAGCCAAAACCCACTTCAGTTGCGCTCCCTGGACCATCGCACCATCTGTCACTGTAACCCAGTATGCGTTGCACCTCTCGAGTGTGTTAAGTGCGATGCATCCCTGTTTCTGTGAAGCCCAAGTGCGTTGACTAACTGAACCTATTTCCATCCTAGAAATTGGGGGTTTTTGACCTTATCTTCAGTTTTGCTTAGTTGTTTTACTGCTTATGAATAATGCCTCTTTACTGAAGCCTACTTGCATCACATAGATCAGCCTCCATTTGATTAGGATTAGTAAAAAAAATTATGTATTTATTCATCATGTACAATCCTTTGTCGAAAAGTTTCTTAAAATGATATGTCGCTTTGGTACAAATAAATAAATAAATATTTTGGTCTAACTAGCCGTTTCATGGTCAAATCGAGCTGTCATTATTCTATTCGTTACCTAGATATTCTGCTCGATCTATTTATACTGCATAGCAAGATCTACTCATTCAACTTGTCTTGACGATGAACCACACTGGTTGCTTCGAAACACGTCAACAAAATTATCTCTATGTGATTTTCGCCGAAGATTCTTCTCTAAAGTGTCATAATTGTCGTTTTGTGTTGAAAAGAGAAGTGTCATGGATTCTTCATTCCCTGGATAGTCGATTGAAATTCATGTATTTGGTTTGATTTGTTTATATTCGAAGTGTCAAAAGCATTTTTTATTCAAAATTGAAAAGTGTCATTTAGTCTTCCTTTCTCTTTTGAAGAAGAAATTGTCGAAAATGTCATTTTGAAATAAATATTTCAGATCTTTGCTACATTTAGTTTTCTTTTTTGGAATTTTTCACATTAAGGAGAACGAAAACAAATACATGCATTTGCATTTTCATTTAGTTTGTGTGCGAGAAATGATTTAAGAAAATTCACTAGTGCGTGCTCTTTTCTCTTTGTTTGAAACAATCGTAATCTTCTTTCCCTAGTAGCAAGGATTTTCATTGCTCAAAATAAACAAAGATTGTTTATTATTGTAGATTACATTTTAGGAATTTCAAATCAACATCACATGGTGAACCATTGAAAGGAAAAATTTAAATAAGATCAACTCTAAAATAAATTTCAATGAACCTAACAACACTTTGGAACTTAACGCAACACATCTAGAGGTCTAGGCTAGAGACTGTTCCGGCATCATTAAAACTAGTGGTTGTTGTTTTCATTGAAGGTTGGGTCATTCCTCCTCCTTTATACGACAAGTACTAGCACGGACTTGTGCTGCGCGTACCGTCGCGTATATATTGGGAGACCACAATAGGCTTAAATCCTTTACCCATAGGAAGCCAAGTCTACTGCCTTATTGATTGCAATGCGTTATTGAGTTGATCAAGTAATCCACAATCGTGGAAGAAAGTCAATCAAAACCCCATCGTTCGCGAAGACTAGTGAGTCAACAATCTTTGACGCCAGAAGCTAAGCCAATTTGAGCAAAACCGTCTCTTTTAACTGAGTCCAATTCATCTGGTTTATTTGAAACTTTTGTTTCAACATTATCAGAGACTACAGTTACTCTGATCATTTATGGTACATCTGCCTTTAGAGTAGAAGTTCTGCAGTTACAAGAGGACATTAGAACTGATCTTAGTGTAACGATAGACACTTCTATACCTAGAAAAACTCCCTCTAGAGTTGATCCAAAACCCATCTCAGTTCAAACTGAGGCTACATTTGATCCAGTAGTTGTTCAAGAACCTCCCTTTGAGACTGAAGTTCACTTACCTGAACATTTGGAAGTTGAGTTTCAGAATTCAAAAGGTGTCAACCCTCCAGTATCTGTCACTGTAGAATCTATACCTTCTTCGGCTCCAGAAATCTTTTACGTACCTAAAGGTCTGCCTCTTACACCTGGCTTGATTTCTATAGAGGAGATAGTAGAGGATCCTCCATCTAGTACCCCATTGTATTTTGGAACTGGGATTCATTTGTATCCTTCTACTCATGAGTTTGGTTCTTTTAATCCTTCTTCATTGCAAGTTCCTGTCGAATCGCTAGGAAATCTTTCGGATAGACTAAAAATGTTTGAGAAACCATCAATGTCTAGGAATGTGTCATCTGATACAGCTACGACAGAACTTGCTTCTGCCATTCCTACAATGTTTGTTGGTATACCATATGTTTTGGCTAGCTATCAATCACTAGCTGGCGTCCACATAGGGGCTACTTCGGAAACATGCTCTGCTCTTATTTATTCACCCGGAGTCCCATCTGGTATTTCTTATGTTGAAACTCAACAATTTGATCCTGCATGCCAGTATCAATTTAGGCAGACCAGTCTTCACAGAGCGATATATCCTTTAAAAACTAGACTGTCGCCATATGGAGGGCAGTATGCTTTCTCATTGTTCCTTCCTAGGGAGCAACCATATGAGAGTTTCCAACAAAATTCAAGTCAAAATGGAATTACATCTAGCGGTTGGGTACCAATACTGCCACAACAACCAACGGTTGTATATTGAACACAACCGATCTAACCTGTGTCGAATATTCCCACTACACCTGGTATTATGACTGTGTCGCAAGCACAAGCACAGCCTGTTGTGTCTCAACCTCAAGTCTCTCAGGTTGCGATACAATAGGCACTTGTCTCTACGGCTCAATCGTAACCTCAGGTTAGTGCTTCCTTGTCTAGAACGACTTAGGCTCAAACTGGTATTGTCAATCCACATCTTAGTCAATCTTCTAGTATTGGGCAACATCAAATGGTCGAACAACCATGGCTGGTACAATACCAACAACTGCAATTCCAGCAAACCCAACCTTAGTTTGGGCTTGGTTTACAACCTCAAACTGGATTTGGTCAATATCAAGCCTACTGAGGACCTGAGCAACAAGGCTTTGTAGGTAATGGACACTTAGGATGTGGAAGCATGATCGATAGCAACCAGATTAGTTTTTAGGTTTGGAAACAGATCAGTCAACATTGTTGAGGTATTCGAAGCCTTCAAAAATTTTGAAATCTCAGGTTGATGTGACAATCTCTTATATAAGGTTCCTTGTTACATATCAAACATGGAAAACGAAGAGGTTTCTTTGGCCCAGTAGGGTTCTCAGATGATTTTTCAGGAGTGGAATTCTGTTGATTCTTCTTATTATTTTTCCCTTTCTTCTTACCCCCTGGTTGCTTTGGATTTTTGCCTTTCTCAGATGACATGGCATTAATCTCCAAGGCAAGAGGTTTATCATTTGAATTTTGACTAGAAACAGCAAGAGCTTTACCAGATAGAGCCGTTGCAGTTTGCGTGCTTGAGGCATCGATCACGCCGTCATCGGCATGAGAGTCCCTATTCGATTTAGGAGGAGGTGAAATAGAAAATTCTGGTCTAGGAGTGTCAGGAATTTTGTCGTAGAGTGTGCCAGACTGAGTATAGATCAAGTCTAAATATTGGGCACGAGCAATGACTTTATCTTCAGTGACAAGTGTGCCTTTCGCCACGTCCTCAGTGACAGATGGCAATAAGGACTTAATAAACCACTCAGCTAAAAGTTGATCAAGAACATACATCTTTACGATTCGACGACGACATCGCCACTCATGAATATGATCGGATATGTGAGTGTTCATGGTCTTTTTAAAGTTGGGAAAGAGTTCTATTCCCGTTTCGTACCTAATGGGTAACTGAAAGTGGGTTAGAAAAGTAATGCCAAGGGTGCTGAAGTTATCAAATGAAGTTCTAGGCAATTCAATATACCATTTCATCACCGGACCAGTGAGTGTTCTCTGAAAAAGGTGAAGCCTAATCGAATCATCATTCAGGGTGTTATATGAGCACCACAAATGAAAAGTCATTACGTGATCCAATGGATGTGGAAGCATGATCAATAGCAACCAGATTAGTCTCTCGGTTTGGAAACAGATCAGTCAACACCACTGAGGTATTTGAAGCCTTCAAAAAAATTTAAATCTCAGGTCGATGTGGACAATATCTCATATAATGTTCCTCGTTACATATCAAACATGGAAAACGAGGAGGTTTCTTTGGCCCAGTAGGATAGAATTTGGATAAGGGAATTTTTTTATTAAGTTAAATATATAAGTGTTTAAAATTATTTTAATTGTATATTTATTAATAACTATTTATTCGAATCACTACAGTAACTTGATCACAGCCTTATTTACATTTCTTTATCCTCAAGCTTTAGAGAAAGAGATTTTTAATATAAACTCGTAAGAGCTTCATTAAGATTAGAATTTAAATGCTTGAAAATCTGATAGCTTAGTATAAAATAAATTTTATAAAAATAAAAAAATTAAGTTGTATTAAATCTAAATCAATTGTGCAGAGAGGTGCTCTAAAACTCAGTATGGGAGAGATGTTGTCACATAACGTTACATTTAAAAATAGTAAAATAATAATTGAAATTTTTTTGAATCAGTTACCGGAGAATCCACAGTATGAACATTTTTATGCCAACGTTTCAAATCCCAAATGGGATCCATCATCAAGACTTATGAATGATGATAAAATATGAGTTGCTTTAGAAAGAAATAAATAAATACTATTGGGGATAAATTTTTCAAGGATCAGCACAAGGTCGGCTGAGATATATATTTATTTATTAGTTTTATATTTTATTTTATTAATTAATTTTATTAAATTTATTAATAAATAATGGTTAATAGGTGAATCAAAATAATAGTGTTAATAAGTAAGCTATACTATTTTAACAAATGTTATGTTATAAATAATATTCATCTATAATGATCAATTTTATTACTTTTTTTATTAATTTAATTTAAATTTATTATTTATATAATTGTAGTGTTAATAGAGAAGGATGCAAACCACAGATCTCTTATCCAAAATAATGAAATACAAATTAAAAATAGTAATAAGAAAATAAATTAATGTCGGCCATAATTACAATACTTCAATTTACACGTTAATCTTGTATAGCTTTATATAGAGACATACTTTAACCAAAAGTAAAAGAAAATAATTTAGCTTCTATTATGAAGAAGAAATGAAATGAGTAAAAAATTATAATTTACTTTTTATTACAAGGAAAAAATGTAATTTTTTCACATGACATATTTGCCTAATGCGCTACCTAAATAATGTTTAAAACTATACCTATATATCAGTGTGTTAGATAACGTGAACATTTTTCCCGACTGCAAAAACGTTATACGTGCGCATGAGTGCATACATGTTTCACACCACTTCGAAAATTTAAATTTTCGAACCAAAAATGGTGCATCATAGGCATGTGCACAACATCTATGGTGCATTTTTGTTTAACAAAGTACGAGAGCCCATGCATGACTTTTTTGTTGGTGAACTTATGATATTTTTTTTAAAATTGAAATTTATTATTCCATATTAATAAATGAATTTTTCATTTCATTTAAAAAAACAACAGGAGAAAGAGAAAATGACGGACCCAAACAATATGGTTTTACCATGGGAGGGTAGAGAGAGGGAGAACACCTATGTGTTGTCCTACAATACACACTCGAGATATGTTACCTAGATATCAAAGGTACCTACTATAAATTGACATGGCGCTGCGTATTTCAGAAATGGAACTATTAAAATTTTATACATTTTTAAATGTTGCCGATTCAAATGGTAAAATAAGAGTGAAATTACAAGGCAATGGTACTAAGAAATGATATCATATTAGAGTTTCATGGGTCTTATTAGTCACACACCAAACACAATGAGAGATTGTAGTTGTGCCTTTCATGCCACTATCATATCATAGAGTTGATGTCTTTTAAACCGACAATGTGAAGTATATAGATTAGCCTCATGACTTTCAATGACATGATGTATATGGATTAGGCTCATAAATTTCAGTGACATGATGTATATGGGTTGGGACCGTGACCTTCAATGTTAATTTTGGGCACAATATATTTTAATGATATACCACACACAACACCTTATTATGTGGCTTGATCACTTATTATTACCGAATTAATGAAGACATGACTACTTTAAATAATTTACTTATAAACACATAAAAATAGATATTTATTTTACATAATATAAATAGGAAATAAAAATGCACCACTAAGTCTATTTGAAAGTCAAACAATTGCCTCTTAATCACCATCACATTATTTATCATTTAATTCATATCCATAAAATATTTATTAATTCAACTTTTATTTATAATTACCATTGAAAGAAAAGTCAAAATGGTTCCATTATCCATGAAGAAAAAATAAAAACCTCTCATGCATCCATGTAAGCCCATTTGTTTCTGTTATGGTTCATAAAAAGATGTAATCAACATTGTATTCATGCATAAGACCTCCTCTTAGCTACAATGGTGTGTCATAGGTATGTGGCACCATCTATGGTGCAGTTGTGTTTTACAGAGCATCGAAGTCGGTGCATGACTGTGATTTTGGTGGACTGATAAATTATTGTTTTTTAATTTAAAGTTATGATTCCATATTAATAAATATATTTTTCATTTAGTAAAAAAAATGCATTTTAAGTATGAGGGTGATGTATTTTATATGTCAATGATGTACCTCAAACATAAGCATATGGAGTAGCATCAATTAGAAATACTTAGCAACATAATGAAAACAAAACATACAACAATAGTATAAATGATGAAATAACACAAGTACATATCCCTCCCCATCGTCATCCCCTTGATTACCATCCTCGGGACTTGGCGTGATAAGATTGTTGTTCTAAGAAACATGGTTTGATCTAGGCTTGTGTCTTAATACGAACCACCAATCCATATCTAACACATATGGGTAAAAAAACACTTGGTTGCGGTGTTTTGGGAAACATAAGGCTCCCTATCTTCATGCCACATATTTCTACAATTGATAAATGTCAACCTACTATCGCCATCTTCCTTTGCATTATTTTTATCAAAGGTCTCCCACCACATGCACCTAAAAATAACACATTGAAATGAAGATAAGTCTACTCGAATGATCTCTTATATCTTTCCAATGTAAACTAATGTCCCTACATTAGGTCTTGATCGCAATGGATATCATGACTTGATTGGTCAAACTTGACTTCCACTCCACAGTCTTGTGTCATGCAGCCATCATCGACATCCTTTGTGCAAAAATGATGTCTATATGTCCACATATATGGGAACAAATGCACTTATAAAAAGGTGAAAAATAACAATGTCATGTGTCTAATAACCCGAACATAATTAAAAATATAAAATATGTATAGATGTTACAATTCAAAGGTGGAATATGAAGTCAAAATTGTACAAAAAGATATTATAATTACCGAGTTGTTGTACCCAATCCCTATGTTTAGCGCATCCTCTTCAGCATGTAAGTAATGACCAGATGCACCATATTTCTCTTTGACTTAATAAAAAACCCAACTGTTAGGGCCTATTATTGGCATATTTTCTTTTAAATGATCATGATAAGACAAACTTCTACCATTAAACCATTTGAATTATTTCATATCATTGTCCCATTTCCTCCTCTTCTCTTCACACAATGTGACCAACGGTTATGTCACTTCCATATTGTAAAGATTGAATTTCTTGATGGCTTCAATTTATAAATTCATTAATGAAATCAAACCAACACACACACACACACACACACACACACATATATAGTACACATGAGATGAAAATATGCATTACTATGAAGTTCACTGTGAAAAGTTATTATGTGGTAATTTGACAAATTATAAGCCTGCACTTACTCTTTATCATGTGTATCTTTCCATTCATTTCAAGGAGCTCCCCTTCTCCTTTATCTTCATCCCTTTCATCATCCCAAAATTTCGAACCTGATATGTTGTTGATCTTATTGATATACTCACTCACATAACATAAAGACTCATATGATATATACCCCTCTGCCATAGACCCCTCGAATTTTTCCCTTTGTAACAAAACCTTTAAATTTAGTCATGCACCTCTCTAAGAAGAAAATCCAAGGACAAGAAATGACTCCAACTAATTAAACCTTGCGTACTAGGTGAATTAGAATATGAACCAACAAATCCATGAAGATCGTTAAAATTTCCTTCTAAAACATACAAACTATCTCTTCATGGCACCATGGAATACTAGCCATATAAATATGCTTTGATGCCATCCAATGTACAAATGCAGATAATTTAGATATGGCATGTCGTACATCCTACGGGAAGTCATGGTTCACACACCCACACATGAGTAGAGGATAATGACACTACATAATTAATATTACATTATACAAAAATTAATTATAAAATACACATTACATAAAAATAAAAAACATACTAAAATCATGTCTTTGACATATGTACTATTAGACAGTTCAAATAGTCATGTGATTTCAACCCCAAAAAATGGTCATCCACGGTGAAGAAGTGTCATAGTGAAGACCCATATAAAGAAGGCACCCTCATTTTTGTTATAAATTCCTTTGCCAAAGAAAGATAATATTTCTTTAAAATCCATGGGATATCAACTTCTTTGAAAGACTAAGAGGGGTTAACCTCTCCTCTAGCTTCGCATCTTGGAAAATGTTTCTTTTTAGTTTTTGAAGAGATACAATCTCTCCTAACAACCATTGTGTCACTTTATTTTTATGAAATGTGCCTCCATAAAGAACACAAAATATTTTTTATTATATTCATCAGAGCTAGTAAGTGGGAAATCTTAAGATTTCCTTTTCACCCCAACGAGAAATTTCTCAACATAGGTGTCAAAGAAATATAAATCATTGAACATAGGCTCCCCATTTGAATCAAATATTTATGAAAACTCCTTCTCCTTCTCTATATCATATTCTCTATGACATGCAACCGATGTCATTTCTGTTCTCTATAGCTTATCATTAAAAGTGGATGTTTCTCTTCTATAATGGTGTTATTTTGGGAGGAATGCCCTAGAGTAGTCATACACTGAATTTTGTAGATGGTCGACCACCCAGTCTTCAGAGAAGGTCCACAACATTTACATCCATGACACCCTTTTTTTACAAGACCTATGAAATTATTATATACAAGTCGACACGTTAGTGACCATGAATATGTGAATAATTTCAATGAATTAAATTAATATGTGAAACACTATTGTTACTAAACAAACCAATAAGAATGTAATTTACCAGAGAAAACTCCAAATCTTGGATAATCATGTATGGTGTGAGCACATATGCCATACAATGTAAAAATCATATTTGATGTGTTGGGATTTGATACATCATACACATGTATCCCTTCCCATAATTCATTAAATTCATATACCAATGGTTGTAAGTAGATATCCATATTGTTCACTTTTCTTTTACCAGAGACTATGAGAGCCTACATAATATATCCAGTCTTCACAGACAACCATCAGGGGGATATTGTTATTGATCACTACTACATTCGAAACGGAACAGTTTTGTTTTGGAGGGAATATGGGTTGATGCCATCAATGGCTATGTTGAGTTGTAGACTTCATACCCCATCCTTGAATTTTTCAAGCCATGTATCCTCTATATGCTTCATGACTATTGAATCTGTTGGGATTTTCATAACTCCTGAATCACTTATCTATGAGACATGCCATCCTTACAACATAGTTAATGATTTGCAATGAACAAATCTTTCAATCCTTGGGATTATATGCATGTACCTCAATATGTTTTAAGGATGACCATGTGATTTACTTATTTTTGTTAATTACAGTACCTGTCATGCCCGCATTTTAGATGTATCTCTATCTACATATTCTCCACTATATACAATGCAATCATTCGGACATGCATGGTATGATATGTAATCAACACTGAACATTCTAAATTTTTTACGTCTCCAAGCTAGTCAACAATACAATATCATTCAGAATATCTTTATCTCTGAATACCCTATAGTTGGAAGGGAATATAATTGTACAATGTCCATATTTAGCATTCATAAAATCGACCATTTTTAAATTTTATTGTGTGATAAAATATAAGGAACTTGATAAATCATGCAAGTCAATTATTTCAATATTTCCTAGAAGCATGCATTCGACATGCAATAATTTACTTTCACATTGTATAACAACATTGTCTTCCCCAGCTGAGTATACTTTGACTTGCTTCCATGTCCAAAGAGATGAGTGGTGGGAGAATATTTCAGGCTTTCGAATAAGGTCTCACTGATATAAGCATCATCCCCTAGCTCATCATTCTAGAATGCATCTTACAACATTTCCTACAAGATTGTAGGTGGGTTGGTCATCATCACCAGAATCCTGATTTCAAAAAATATTGAATGTCATTAGTACAATATCAATGATATTAGGAAGCTTGAAAATGAAAATGTTGTTGTTGCTTCTTTTTTTTTTTTTTTTTTTTTTTTTTTTTTTTTTTTTAATTTAGTACACCAAACAATTATTACCATCGTTGATCCAACATTACATCTAGAAGATGCCTTGGTCCAATTGGCTGGGTGAAGAGGTTTTCCATTTTCATCTACCAACTACTTCTGGTATTCTACTCTTGATAAGAGCTTCCAATGTTTTTGAAAATAATATGGACTGATATGTTTTGAATTTGAACTTGATTTTGAATCTAGATCCTACTAATAATTTGCATAAATTTTTATTCAAATTGACATGGATTAAAAAAATAAATCAATTAGATAATCAAAATGTAAATACACCCTGAACTTAGTCAAGATGGAAATGGTGAACTCGATGAAACACTTTCATCAACAGTATGGAATGAGCCAGAATTTGAAGAATTGGCCATTCAATATTATTTAGATTTTTTCTCTATATTTAAGAAAAATTGGAAATAAAATTTTGTGTAAATATCTAAAATTAATCTCGAGAACCATATAACCACAATTTTAATTTCAATATAGTTTTGAAACCTTTTTCCAAGAACAAGGTCACTTTAAGCAGAAATGCATAATATGAACTACCATAATTCATGTGGATGCATCCAAGAGGTTAATTTGAGATTAATATGTCATGTTATGTGAAAGCAAAATTTCATATCACTTTTAAAACTTACCGATGCACTAATTAGAATAAATTGCACCGGTATATTTAAATAATAAGAGTATTGGGTCGTGTAAATAATACTTGCACTGGTTTTCGACATTTTGAAAAAAATAAAAATAAATAACTTATCATATTAGTTCTCTTTCACATAACAACGTACCGGTAGATTTAAACAAAAAACAACACGGGTACGCAACTGTTTCCCAAATTTATAAAATAAAAATGAATTCAATTGTCTCAGTTCTCTTTTAAATATATATTGTACTATTGCATTAAAAAAAATAATCACACCATTTTGGGATCACGAAAAAAAAAATGAATCATGTTTGTGCGTTGAGAAGGTATGGTGCCCCGAGAATGTCAGTGCGCTTTTTTATATAACTGCACTGTTCTGCTTGACTATTGAACGTACCGATGTGAACAAAAATTGAATAAAAAAACGTGATTTTTTTCTTTTTTCAAAATTAAAAAATGAGTGGCAATTGATTTTTCGAAATCTAATTTCATAATGTCTTTTAAATAGTAAAACATTATTCACCATTTCATTATTTTAACCAAAAACTCAAGGGAGTGATTTTCAAGAGAGATATACCATGAGCATTATGTAACAACAACATAATACTCTCAAGCAGCTGAAATATTGAGAAGAACAGAAGCTAAAAGGTATGGGGATTCACTTAAAAACTTACATAGTAACTTTTAAATTTTATTGTTTATTTTACTAAAAAAAAAATTTAAATTTTTTATTAGGGTTTCATTAAAAGAGAGATCATTTGCAAGAGAAGATTAGATCATAGTTACAAAATATTTTAGATCCACCGAGAGATGAGAAGTTGAAAAGTATGGTGATTCACTCAAAACCCTCAATATAAAGAATCTTAAATTTTATTGTTAAAATATTTTACAATTTTTGTTAGATATATTTACAATTCATTAAAAAAAAGTAAAAAAATCCTAAACCCTATATAATTACAAAATTACTTGTAATTTTTTTTACAGTGTATTTTTCTATACAAATTTAATTGAAATTAAAAAAAAAAAACAAAAACAAAAAAACAAAACAAAAAAAATCAGTACTTATCTTAAAACCTTGCTTCTTCTTGCAATATTTCACATTAGAGTTTAACTTTCTCTACCATTTCACAATCAACATTTTTCGAATTAGGTATTTTAGATTTAATGGGTTTGTCTACTTACTATATATAGGTCATTTGATGTATAAATTAGAGGAATCACTAAATGAGTTAGGTCCAAACCTTGTTGGCCACCTTTTTTTATTTTAAAAATGGCTACATATTGTGCAACACACCATCTTTTACATAACACACCAGTGCTACAAGAGTAATACAACACACTAGTAAGTTATAGAACTTTCAATTTTGTTTAGTTTATTCATTGTTTCTTCTGGTGTAATATAATGCACCAAGACAACTAATCCCATGATGCAGGAGCATTCACCCATGAGAAAAATCATTGTAATTAAGTAGACATAGGGGGTCATGTATTTTTAGGAAGTTGGATTTCTAAGTGACAAATTAATGTAATATTAGGCTTTTAAGTGAATTTATTAGATAATGGGAGGAAATTGTAAGTGCTCTCGAATAAATAAGAACATGAGTGGCAATAATGACAAAAGAGCCTAAAATCAATTAGGACTCTTAGAACAGTTGATGATTCGAGGAGAGACTTTAGGAATTAATTAATTAGAAGTGGACATAATGGACAGAGGATTTAGGAGTCGGTTCAGTAGATATAGGAGTCAAGCCATGATAGTTCAACAAAAATCTTGGCATATATGTAAGCCAATAGGAAGAGTCAAAGAGGAGAGGCCACTAATAGCAGAAGATCAAGACTGTGTGAGATA
>APFE030885616.1:28880-78858 GCA_000404065.3 Pinus taeda
GTTCCTGACTGTGTCAGTGTTTGAAGAGTATGTCATGAATGAATTATTTGAATTTGTAGGCTCTCCAACAGGTTACAGGAAGAACTCTAAAGGGCGCAGAGGGACGAAGTGATTCAGAGGAGTCATAAAAGGATCTTAGAATCTAATTGAAGAAGAAGATTAAATCTCAAGAGGAATTGCGCAGTAAACTAGCAAGAAGGCCGAAGCGTTTAAAGGAGGCAAATCCATAGAAGAATTGAAGAAAATGCATAAAAATCAAGTAAAAGGGAAGAAACAGAGAAGTGAAGAGGGATGCACATGAGCCGTTTGATATTATGGATCAACGGTCCAGATGATGTCGCTGAAGACGAAGGCAAAATATCGCATCAGAGGAATTATTTATAAATATTAAGTCTCGCAAGTGTAAAACCAAGTTTGCACTAAGAAACCTTGCACAACATAGTCGGAATTGAGTTTTGAACTTGAATTATTATAGAGAGTGGTTAAGTCGGATATCGGTGCTTTGAAGTAGTCAAGGGGAAGTACAATGGAACACCGATATGCTGATAGCGATAAATTGGTGATCAGAGAAGGAGGAGGTTGGAGCAGCACTATGGGGCGATAAGATACGGACCTGACAATAAATATAGTTGTGGGTCTAATGAATTTGAAGTCAGTTATATGTGTTTAGAGTGGAAATTCCATGTATTCCCTTCATATTATGTTAAATTGTTGAAACACTTTTAATAGTCGCATATCGGAGGGGGAGGGGTGATGAGGCACATATGTAATGTGGCCTGCAGAAGTCTTGATAGACAATAGTGATTGCGATAAAGGTGCAGCATCGAGAACCATGCAGAAACTGTACAAAGGCGAAAGGTATGGTTTGTGTGTATTTTCCTTTGTAAAAGAGTTATAAGGGAAAAGAGCGTCAATAGTGTATTCATATGTTAAACCCATACGTAACCAATGTTTAAAAGGGGATGGTTTTACATATGTGAATTATGGGTTATATAAAGGTTTTGAAGGGTTTCTTAAGTTCCGATAAGAAGGATTAATGAAAATATCTTAATCAAAGGCTCATAAAAAGGCTCGAGGCTTGATATAGTCCCAATAGGAGGTTTAAGGTGGGGTGATTTGTTCCGATAACAAAGGAACTATGGAAAAAAGGCCCTTAACCATGTATGGTTGAAGATTTGACTCCATTGTAAAGTTAAATACCTGGGACAGAACTGTGGATGAATTTTAATGCATACTATGGGTATAAGCAAGGGTAACCCTGCATTATTAGTGGTATCATATCAGAATTGAAATTAGAGTGAGGAAAGATTTATGCGAAAGGGATTTTTCACACAGAAGAAGGTCATGTGCATAAGTTAATTGATGAATGATAGAGAATACAATAGAATACTGTAAGGGGAACTTTTGAAGTTCTTGGGAGACTGTAGTAGTTCCAGCAGAGGCTTGAAATAAACAGGAACAGAGGATTTCTTTAACGAAAGAGAAAGCAAGATCGATTAATACAAGTTCTGAAGGGAAGAGGACTTGGAGACAAAATAGAGAACAATCCATGGTGGAATGGTGGAACAAGATCATACATAGATCTTGAAGGTGAGGTAATATGTTCTTGTTTTAAATTGAGAATGTGTGTTTTTTATACTAATGCACAAGTGACAACAAGAGAAGCTATGAGAGGAGAACCATATGTGTTCTTGACGTCAGAGTAAGGAAACATTCTAAAGGAGAAGTGGAAATGAACTTGAAGAATCCAACAAGATGTTAGAAATAGAGGACAGCTGAAGTGTTCTCAAGAGAGAATGATAAATTACATAAGCCTAGAAGGAGCAAAGGTGTTGCTCAAGAGGAGTTTCCAAATAGAGGACCGTACTTACCAAAAGACTGAGTGAGGTAAGATTGTAGCGAGGAGGACTAGTTGTAGCAGAGGCTTGTTGCAGATGAGTGAAGAGCTCATGAAGAAATAAGAGAAGAAGATGACTATTGATAGTCATAACATAGGTTCAGAAAGAAGCCACAACAGAAGATATGTGAAAGAGGATGCCAAAGAAAATGAAAAGAGGATGAGTTAAGAAGAAATTGACAAAGAGATTGCAGAGTTAAAAGAACAAATCAAAGCATTAAGAAGAATACTAGAGGAAACCCAGAGACTAGGTTGGGTCTTGAAGAAGAAGCTAGTGGAATGGCATGAGATGCAGAGAAGGCTACAAGAAAAGAAAGTGAAGCAGCTGATGGAAAAACTCAAGGAAGTTGTGTAAGAAATGGAAGAGTCCATTTGTGAACCAGAATAGGGAGAAATTCCGGGAGAGACTGAAGATGAAGACTTGATAAATGAAACTCCAAGCGAGGCCAAAGGGTCATATGGTTCTAAATCTGATAATTTTTGTATGTTTGCAGGTGAAACATGTAAAGAAGGACAATTTGCTGATATTGTCATAAAGGAGAAGGAAGATGAGTAGAATCTAAATTCTGTTCTAGAAGAAGAGGAGATAGATAGGTCTCATATGCAGTTGGAGGAAGATACCAAGAAACAAAGTGAAGGGCTTGAGGAGATTGAAGAGGAGACCATCGAAGAATTTTTGAATGATATGAAGGATTTAGAACAATAAGAAGATATGATGGTTGAATCATCATGTGGGACCATATAGTCTATTATTTTTAATATTGATAGTTTGTCTGCAGATGCAGGACAAGTGCAGGAGAATGTTAGTGTAGATGATGAGACAAGGATAGCTCTTGGGGAAGATAAACAGTAAGAGACTAAAGGAAAACTTGAAGAAGAAACTATGTTAACTCAAGACATAGTAAAGGATCATCAATTCAATATGATGATAGGCACAGTGGAAGTAGCCATGGAAGTTGTAGAGATAGTCAAGGAAAAATAAGGACATCTACGGAAAGATGTTAAGAAGGAAGAAGTCTATTAAAGAGACTTAGCAAAGGGAGAAAGAACACTAACAAAAGAATATTTTGCAGAGGATGAACAATCTCTAGAAACTGTCAGAAGTATGAAGAAGTATTTTTCAAAAGATAAAAACTCTGATGTTAAGGAGGATGGAGAATGTCTCTTAAATGAGAGAAACAATGATTTAGTGCAGCAGAAGGAACTTAACAATGCATGGATGTGTGAAGGTGTGACAACACAGGAACAAGTTCTTGTGGAAGAAGGAGATGAAGTTCAGTTTGAAGAGCTGATATGTGAAGCAACAATTGAAACTGTTGAACCTTAGGATTTCCAAACTAATAATTTGTGTGTAAATACAGGAAACATAAGTGAAGGTAAGGCACATAAGTCTTATGTTTTTTATTTTAACAAGTGTTTTGAGTGTGCAGGTTTTGTTGCAATTGCTGGAGAAAATTTGGCACAAATGAGTAGCCAAATAAAGGTGAAAGGAGAAAATTATGTGGAAGAATTCAATCCATGGATCAAAGATGTTGAATTGCTGGAGAGAGTGTCAGACAATCATGATTCAATCATGAAAGAGGGCGAGGATGATAGGGAGACAACAATTAAAGCAAGATTCAGCATAGAAGTCATAACAAACAAAGTAGAATTCAGCAAAGTAACCAAGGCAAAAGTTGAAGTAAGTAAAGAAAACCAACAACGGTTTGAAGAATTAGTGGACAACAACAACAACCTGAAGCAAAGAGAAGGAGGAAGAAGTAAGAAACAAAATATGGACTAGTCCAAGGATACACTGGAAACAAAGATTTAAGAAATGTGGCAGTTGATGATGAAGCAGTTCAAATGGAGAAAAATGGTAGCAACAGGAAGAAAGATCAATTAGAGTTTGAACCTGATTAACAAGATTAAGAAGAAGGAGCAAAAGAGAGCAGAAGTATAGTAGCAACAAGAGAACAAAGCATGTGCACAGTTAAACAACAAAGTATCAGATCCAGGAAGACCAAGACCAGAAGTCACATGATCAGGAGATCATGAATATTTTCTACTTTGGAAGTCTGATGCAGGAGCATTCACCCAAGATAAAAATCATTGTAATTAAGTAAACATAGGGGGTCATGTATTTTTAGGAAGTTGGATTCCTAAGTGACAAATTAATGTAATATTAGGCTTTTAAGTGAATTAATTAGATAATGGGAGGAAATTTTAAGTGCTCTTGAATAAATTATAACATGAGTGGCAATAATGACAAAAGAGCCTAAAATCGATTAGGACCTTTAGAATAGTTCATGATTCGAGGAACTAAAGAGAGACTTTAGGAATTAATTAATTAGAAGTGGACATAACAGACAGAGGATTTAGGAGTTCGTTCAATAGATATAGGAGTCGAACTAGGATAGTTCAACAGAAATCTTGGCATATATGTAAGCCTATGGGCATAGTCAATGAGGAAAGGTCGCTGATAGCAGAAGATCAGGCCTATGTGAGACAAAGAAGTCTCGAATGTAATCTTTGTTTTTAGATATATATATACAAAGTTTGTTCCTGACAATGTCATTGTTTGAAGAGTATGTCATGAATCAATTATTTTAATTTGTAGGCTCTGCAACAGGTTGCAGGTAGAATTCTGAAGGGCACAAGGGGATGGAGTGATCCAAAGGAGTCGTAAAAGGATCTTAGAATCCAATTGAAGAAGGGTAAAGCTCAATAGGAATCGCGCAGTAAACCAGAAAGAAGGCCAAGGCCTTTAAAGGAGGCAAATCCAAAGAAGAATTGAAGAAAATAGGTAAAAATCAAGTAAAAGGGACGAAATGGAGAAGTGAAGAGGGATGGACAAGAGCCATTTGATATTATGGATCAACGGTCCAGATGATGTCACTGAAGATGAAGGTGAAATATCGCATCAAAGGAATTATTTATAAATGTTAAGTCCCGCAAGTGTAAAACCCATTTTACACTAAGAAACGACGCAAAACATTGTCAGAATTGAGTTTTGGACTTCAATTATTATAGAGAGTAGTTAAATCACATATCAACACTTTGAAGTAGTCAAGGGGCAATAAAATGGAATGTCGATGTGCCGGTAGCGATAAATCGGTGATTGGAGAAGGTAGAGGCCGGAGTAGCGCTATGGAGTGATAAGATACGGACCCAACGATAAATATGGTGACGGGTCTAATGAATCTAAAGTCTGCTATATATGTTCAGAGTGGAAATTCCATGTATTCCCTTCGTATTATGTTAAAGTGTTGAAACACTTCCAACAATTGCATATCTGAGGGGAAGGGGTGATGAGTCACATATGTAATGTGGCCTGCAGAAGTCCCCATAGCTGATAGCAATTGCAATAAAGGTGCAGCATTAGGAACCATGCAGAAATCGTACAAAGATAGAAGGTATGGTTTGTGCATATTTTCCTTTGTAAAAGACTTATAGGGGAAAAGAGCGTCGATAGTGTATTCATATGTTAAACCCATATGTAAGAAATGTTTAAAGAGGGATGGTTATATATATGTAAATTATGGGTTATATAAATGTTCTGAAGGGATTCTTAAGTTCTGATAAGAAGGATTAATGAAAAGACCTTAATAAAAGTCTTATACAAAGGCTTGAGGGTTGATATAGTCCTGATAGGAGGTTTAAGGTGGGGTGTTTGGTTCTGATAACAAAGGAACTATGGCAAAAAGGCCCTTAACCATGTATGGTTGAAGATTTGACTCCATAGTAGAGTTAAATACCTTGGACAGAAGTGTGGATACATATTAATGCATACTGTGGGTATAAGTGGGGGTAACCCTTTATCATCCTAATAGCTGCATTAAATCATCATGGTGTGTTGAGACTTACAAGTAGCATCGTCAACCCTCTTTCATTTTTAGAAATGACTATATGTTTCATGGTGTGCCCTATGTAACATAACGGATCGCGGCCACCTAATTAACACAATGCAACTATATATTATAACATATTGGATTCTATCTAGAATTTTCATCGTTTCTCCTGGTGTAATATAATGCACCGATGTGCCTGTTCCTAATAGCATTGTTAAATCATTATGTTGTGTTTAGCATTGCAAATTGCACCGCCAACCCTCTCCTTTCTTTTTAAAAACATTTATATGTTGTGGAGTGCACCCTTTATAATATAACACACTGAGGCTACCTGAGTATTTCAATGCACCGATATATTATAACACTTTTGATTCTTTCCATTCTATTCATCATTGCTCTTGGTGCAATATAACCCACAGGCACATGTGTTCGTATTGGCACCATTATTCATTGCAGTGTGTTTAGCCTTACAAATCACACTATCCTAATTAAAAATTATTTTTAAAAAATAGTTTTCCAAGATCATGCTGAATAATTAAAATACTGGCGTGTTTAATCTTATAAACACATTAGTGAATTTATTGAGATAAATGCCTCAGTTACCAGATATTTTTTCTAAAAAATATTTTAATTATTTCTAAAATATATCTAATGGATTATGTATTGAATGGTGAAGGTTTTACATTGATAAAAAAAAACATCTCAGAAGGTCTCATGTAACAAAAATATTGTTTGGCACAATGACAACACATTAAAAAAATCAAAGAAGACAAGTTCTTTGTAAATTCTTTATAAAATTAATAGGTTAAAACTATATGTAAGTTTAACTAATATGTAATAATTGGTGTGTCTCATTCAGAGACACAAAATGAATAAGGTCCATAAGATTATTTTTAATCTAAGTGCAGAATAACGTAAAAGCCTCAATAGAAAAATCCTAGAATGATGAATCACGTGAATGAAAAAATACAATTCAATATGAGTTTTTCCTTTAGTTTAAAATTTTCATTAATAATATACTTAAGAATATTAGATAACATGTTTCAAACAATCTATTAATTAATATATGTTTAGTGTTCTATAGGGAGCAAGAACGGAGGAAAAGATGAATGTCATTCTATGAAAAGAAAAAATATGATACATGTAAATGGCAATGAATTGATCCTTAGCTCATCTACAATGACGTTGGAGGTTAATAAAATGTGGGGAGGGGCCTTTTATAGAACTATCAGGGATCTAGTGGAATGAATTTATAGATATACTTTCCACTTACAAGACAAAAGTCAATGCATTGATTCTAAGAAAAAAATAATATCTAAACTACAGGAAGTGTTTCCAAATCAATGGTCAATGAGACATGTCTAACTTGTAATATCAAAAAAATACAACAACAAAAAAGTATAATTTAAAAGGTAATATTCCTAATTGTATAAATTGATTTTATAGAATTATCTATATATATTACTACAAACCATTAATTTATTAATATCGATTTTGTTATATTTAGGTTTCATATATTATTATTAAGAACCATTATTAAATTTTTAAAGAAGATTATTATGAAAAACACAAATGATAAACACGCCGATATATGAAAACAGCTTGTAATAATGTCCAAAAAAGTGTATAAGGAGATGGTCAAGAAATGGACATAATTGAATCACAGGAAGAGCCATCTCAACAACAACATGCTTCAAATGTATGTAATCATGATTAACTATTTACATATAAAAAAAATAATTTAGCATTAAATATTAATTTTCAAGTATTTTCTTGCAGAAAAGAAAAAAATGGAACTCATTCAACACATAAAATAGGGCGACAAGGAAGAAAAGGGTTGATTTCAAACTTTGTGAGTAATTGTTAATATTTCCTTATAGCAACTCAAGATTTCATTTTGTGAAAATTATTTTATTTATTTGTAAAATATATCTAATGGCCTCTGTAATGAATGATGAAGGTTTTACATTGATAAGAAAAAGTCTCATAAGGTCTCAAGTAACAAAAATATCGATCTACATAATGACAACACATCAAAAAAAATAGAGAAGACAAGTTCCTTGTAAATTCTTTACAAAATTTATATGTTTAAACTATATGTAAGTTTAACTGATATGTAATAGTTTATGTGTCTCATTCAGAGCCACAAAATGTAGAAGGTCCATAAGAGTTTTTTTAATCTAAGCGCATAAGAGTGTAAAAGCCTAAATAGAAAAATTACAGAATGATGAATGAGGTGAATGAAATAATACTATTAAATATAAGTTTTTTTTCATTGATAATATAATGAAGAATATTATATAACATCTTTCAAACAATCTATCAATTCATATATATTTAGTGTTCTATAGGGAGAAACAATGGAGGAAAAGATCAATGTCGTTCTAAGAAAAGAAAAATTATGTAACATGTAAATGACAATGAATTGGTCCCTAGCTCATCTAGAGTGGTGTTGGAGGTAATCAAATCAGGGGGAGGTTTACAGAACTATGAGGGATTTAGTGCAATGAATGTATAGACATACTTTCCCCTTGCAATACAGAAATCAATGCAATGATTATAAGAAAAAATTATATCTAAACTACAAGAAGTGTTTCGAGATCAATGCTCAATGAGACATGTCCAACTTCCAATATCAAAAACATACAACAACAAAAAACAATCATTAAAAAGGTAATATTCCTAATTGTATAAAATGATATTATAGAATTATATGTATATATTACTACAAATGATTAATTTATTAATATCATTTTTTTTGTATTTAGTTTTCATATATTATTATAAAAATCAATGATTATTTTTTTAAGGAAGATTATTATGAAGATCCCAAATCATAAATGCATTGATATATGAAATAAACTTATAAGAATGTCCAAAAAAGTGTATAAGGAGTTGGTCAGTAAATAGACATAATTGCATCACATGAGGAGCCATCTCCACAACAACATGCTTCAAATGTATGTAATCATGATTGATCGTTTACATATAAAAAAATTAACATTAAATATTAATTTTCGAGTATTTTCTTGCAGAAAAGAAAACAAGATAGAACTCATTCAGCACATAAAACAAGACAAACAGGATGAAAAGGGTTGATTTCAAAGATTGTGAGTAATTGTTAATATTTACTTATAACAACTCAAGTTTTCATTTTTGTATATTTTAAGTTATTTTACAGCAAACGTACTTGAATGTCTTCAAAAGGTGCTAACATACAAAGAAGAGTCACGAGAAGAATTGGTTAACATTGGGTTAAATAACAGTTGTGAGTATTTGTTGGCATAACAAAAATTAATTGTGGGATTTGTAAGTATCTATGTTGTTTTATTTCTCTCAGCTTATAATTAATAGAACAAAAAAATTCTTTATGATAAATATATGATTTATTATGGGGTATAAAACTTGCATGAAATAAAGTATGGAATTATGCCAACAAAAGAGTTGTTGAAATAAGGCATGAGATTTGGTTTTGAAATAATATGTTTAATTCAGAGGTCATTTCTTGTTATGGTACATTGTTTTCTAGTTGACATTGATGTATATTATTTACTTCAATTTTCATTATTCTCACCAATGTAGATACACTCATGACACTTTATTTTTATGTTTGCAGATGGAACAAGATCAAGAAGTTTCACACAATCGATGTAATCAACAAAAAAATTCCTCCAAATATGCCAAGTAATGGAAGTAGCTTCAGCACTGACAACAGTTCCAATGAAGCATGATGATCTAATTGGATATCAATGCAACCTCTTGTATTTTTTGTTACAATTGTCTATGAAAATTAGACATTTTGTTTAATGTAGTCATGGACATAGTGTCCCAATTGAAAGAAGAGGGTTTACCAGTAAAAATAACATTTTATATGACAAAGAGAATCTTATTGATATATAATAAAATACATTTTAAGTTATTCTATCGTGTTATCGAATGTTGTTGAGAAATCTTACACCACTGATTTAATATAAGGATGATTAAATATTATAATGAGGAGATGTGAAATTTTATAATATAACAAATCAATACAAACATCATATACAATTCACTAATAGTATATTTTATTTAATAGTGTTATATATATATATGAATAACATATTTTAAAAATTACAATAATTGCACTATCAAGGGTTGATGTCTCTAAAAAAAGGAAAATCTCATATACAAACACTAGTGAATCCATAACAACAAAAATAACATTGTTTCCTTTTCAGAAAATGAGAGCACTAGGGATATCATGTCTTCAAGCACTGGTACTGTTTTTAATTAATTCCATGGTGCATTATAACTCTTAACACACTAGTGATTTCATAGAACTAACACCCCCCAGTTCTACAAAATATCATTTTCATTCCCAATCGGCTATTAAAATTAACAACATCAAACACTCTATATAACAAACTCAGTGGTGAGTTTATGTAAACAAGATGTGTCACTCTTGCATTTTTAAGAGAAAGCACTAGAACAAGGGCGGTGAATCAACCCCTCTTAGTGTGAGGGCTAGAGTGAGGTTTCTAATATGAGGCTAGCATGTAGATATATTCATTTAAGAGTTTACAAGACTTTTAGCCAATACTATAGTACTCATAGGTAGGAACTCATTACAATGATATTTACCAAAGAATTATAGCACACCGTGTCACTAGTAGGGATTTGAACCTTGGTAGGGATGATATGTGATGCTCCTCTATTTTTCTTCTTAATGACGTGACTATTTTGATACTATTGAATTATTGTTTTAACTTAATTTCTATGGAGGCGAGGAGTGGAATTAACTCGTTATGTAATTACATTTTATACAAAATTTTAACAATGGAAAATTATCTTGAAGTTTAAAAACATTGGCAAACCTCACAAGCCCACAATATGAAAACTATAAAATGTTTGATATATTTGTAAACTTATTCAAAATTATAATGATTTTATGTATATTCTTTATATAATTTTGGTGATTTTTAAGGTAAAATAATTTTATATTGTAAAATTGGGGTGAAACATTTTTAGAAAAATGGAAATTTATGAATCTTTTTTTTTTTTGAAAAATCATGGAAAATTATCCCACCTACAAATATTAGTAGATAAAATTTCCCATGATTCTATATGATGAATAAATGTTTACGCTTTTGGGAATCAACGAGAAAAAACACATGATTAATAAGGACTTTTTGTTATTCTATAGAAAGTTGTTATCTCGTCAAGTCCACCTAATGGACCTTCCCAAATCTTCTCCTAAAATTCTCAGGGGAAAACTGTGATTTCAAGAATAACATAATGGGAGAGAAAGATTATGAGTATAACTTAGTTTGAGAGATATGCTAAGTTTTGTGAAAAACATAATAAAGCACAAAAAGAGAAGAAGAATTGCTTTAAAGGCAAAAGGAAATTTACTTTCCTAATTAAAATAAAAATCCCTATTGGAAATAATACTGAGAGGGCGGTGAATCAGTATTATCAAGTCAATTATTTTTCATTTCATACACAGATTTGTAATGCTACTTGAGTTAGTGAAAACAGCGTATATACGCAACTTCAGTTAATGAAACTAGCATATAAGTTGCAGACTTATAATTTAATTTATAAATATGTGTGTTAGAACCATATAAACAGTAACCAGAAACAAAAAATAGAGCAGACAGTCACACACAAGAACACAAGATATAAGGTGGAAACCCAATGTGGGTGAAAAGCACCTGCTGTAATTTGTCTCTATCTTCTTTCAATTTAGAAGCTTATTTTTACAACGTTTTTGTGCTGGTGCAGTCTTATACCAGTACGCAGACTACAACCTGCAGAAGGCTACAACCTTCTCTAGTTCATTAGCTTCTCCTGGAAGGGAGCTACAACCCCCTTAGCTCTTGTACTAGCTGAGGTATTAGTACGTAGGTGCTAACCTACAGAAGGCTACAACTTTCTCTTTTCTTCCAGGGACCACGTTTCATAAATTTTCAGACTGGATCCATGAATAACATCAATCAAGCATCAACCAATCTTCTTTGTAAAACCCAACACTGAATCAAACAATCACTTCTCTGAATGCTATAACCAGAATAATAACAGTAACTAGACACCAATCCTGAACCCAGAATACTTGTAGCAATAAACCGAAGTAGCTAAAAGATATTTTATGAGATGTACGCCGCTTCACGATGAGGAACCTGTGTGCATATGGTTTTGTATAGTATACACTTCTTTGAATTACTGAACCAGGTGTATACGCATCTTCGTTGCACCAAACCTACGTACAGATCTATGAAAGATAGTTTCCCCTTTTCGAGTATTCAAGCATTAATTATACCCAGATTATCAGATGCATAGATCAATTCATGCATCAAAAATAATAGATCAGAATCACACAAAGATACTACTATTCAAGTCTTGAGATTTGACCCTTCAATAGAACTTATCCATCTTGTAACGCTCAGGTTCCCCCTTAATTCAGGTTCAGCTATGCACCATAAACCAATCACCAGTATTCGAGATCTTCTTCACCATAAGATATTCAACACTTCAGTCTCTTAACTTGCCAAATGATCTCTTCCTTTCTATAGTCTTGGCCTTACACAAACCATGGCCCAAAACCATAGATAACCAATACAAGGGACCCAATACCTTGGTTCAATATTTCGGACGCAATACCAAGGTCCAAAACCATAGGTCCAATTACCATGGACCCAAAAATAATCTTTCCCACATGTACACGCTTTTATGTGCATGAAAGTGCATGTATACACATACACGACCTTTTATCATCAATACCGCATATATACGTGACCTGGTTAAAAGGAACCTACGTATATGAAGTTTTCTTCCATTCTGAGAGCTTGAACTGTGATCTGCCACCTAAGTGCTTTGCCATCAAGGACAACTCCTGTGCCATAGCCAAACCTGTGCCATAATTCCAACAATCTCACCCTTTGGACTTAATGGCAACCTTACATCATTCAAAGTCATTCTTCCCCTTTGACATCAAGGGAAAATGGTTATGCTCCCCCTGAGTTCATGCTGAAACCTCTGCTATGTTGTGTTATCCATGCTCCCCTTGGTTGTAGGCTAGGTTTGCAGAAGATGGTCTATAAGAAAGAACATGACTTTATACATCATAAGTGACCTTCCTATCACCAAAGACTCATACATACATCCATCTCCCAAACAAATGGTGATATACCAGTATTGACTCATCCACCCAACCAAGTGGAGATACATCAGCAATTTACACAAGATAAAATAAGAACATTACATCATCCATCCCAGGCATAGTGGGGAAACCAAGATAGGTCATTACATGACCTTGATAAGAAAAGAAGTACATGACATAGAGATGAAATATCTATACCAAGACTATGATAGCTATCAACAAATATCACCAGCATCATTCAGACTGGAAACCATGTTCTCCCTCTGCATCTTGTTCCACTTGAAACCAAAAGCAATTGTGAAATTGAACCAAGATCTTCTAAGATAATGCCAACAATGCATTATATTCTCCCCCTGAACTTGTGCTAGATGGTCTCTGACAGACCCATATCAGACTCTTTTCTCTCAGAGCCTGGCCCACTGTTTGTCTTCAACCAACATATACACGACTGTATCCATATAAACCGGCGTATGTACACGTATCAACCTCATGAAACTTGCATACAACCACTTTTATCTGAAACAGAAAAGATTCAACAGCAAGATGATGCTCAACTACCCCTAGCTTTTGTCTGAGGTATTCAAATGTATCCCTAGGCAGTGGTTTGGTGAGTATATCAGCAACTTGTTCCTTAGAGGGAACACACTCCAATTTGACCTTTTGTTCAAGCACTTGTTCCCGAAGAAAATGATACTTGATAGGTATGTGCTTACTCTTTGAATGCATGACAGGATTCTTTGAAAGAATGATTGCACTTGTATTATCACAAAAGATGGAGATAGGTGGAGTACAAGTGATTTGAAAATCTTGCAAAGTTTTCATCATCCAAAGGAGTTGTGTGCAGCAAGATGCAGCAGCAACATATTCCACTTCAACTGTAGACAAAGAAATTGAACTCTGTTTCTTGCTGAACCAAGATACTAATCTGGAAACCATAAAGAACGCACCACCACTACTGCTCTTCCTATCATCCACGCTTCCGGCCCAATCTGCATCTGTATAAGCATGAAGTGTGAGATCTGCATCTCTAGGATACCATAAGCCATAACTTTCTGTCCCTTGAAGATATTTGAAAATCCTCTTAACTGCCTGAAGATGAGCCTCCTTTAGATTTGCCTGAAATCTACCAACTATTCCCACTGCATGCATGATGTCCAGCCGAGTACCTGTCAAATAGAGCAGACTACCAATCATGGATCTATAGGTTGGTTGATGTACTGACGATGATTCATCATTTGTGCTAAGGCTACATCCTATTACCACAGGGGTACATACCGGATTAGAATCTTCCATGCCACATTTCTTCAAGATCTACTTGAGGTACTTGGTTTGTGATAAAAAGATAACGTCTTTATTTTGTTGGATTTGTAAACCAAGAAAGTATGCCAGCTCACCAAGCAAGGACATTTCGAATTCTTTTTGCATCACCAAAGCAAAGTTTTGACTCATAGCTTCTTCATTGCTACCAAAGATAATATCATCAACATACACAACAAGTATTAGCAATTTATCATTATCAATTTTTATATATAGATTGCTATCTGTTGATCCTTTTGAAAAGCCTTGTTGATGGAGATATTTTTCCAACCAAAAATACCAAGCCCTTGGAGCCTTTTTAAGACCATAGAGTGCCTTCTTGAGTCTGCATACAAGTTTTGGATCATTTCCAAGGATGAATCCACTGGTTTCTTAATATACACTTCGTCTTCTAAGTATCCATTTAAAAAGGGAGATTTTACATCCATTTGAAATACTTTAAGCTTCTAAAAGCTAGAAAGAGCAAGGAACATTCTTATGGCTTCAAGTCTAGCAACTGGTGCAAAAGTTTCTTCAAAGTCTATACCTTCTTGTTGAGCATACCCTTTACAAACCAGTCTAGACTTGTTTCTAATAACATCTCCATTTTCATTCAACTTGTTTTTGAATATCCATTTGGTCCCTATGACATTCTTATCATTTGGTCTAGGAACCAACTCCCAAGTATTATTCTTTTCTATCTGCTCAAGTTCTTCATTCATGGCCTTGACCCAACATTCATCTTTGCATGCTTCACTTACATTTCATGGTTTAGTGGAGGAAAGAAATGCTAGATAGCTTGAAGCTTCTGAGATAGTTCTTCTTGTTTGTACACCTGCCTCTTTCTGCCCCAAAATTTGAGTTTTTGGATGACTCTTCTGAACATACCTGGATGGAGTCTTTTCTTCTACCCTTATTTATTCTTCTGGTGCCTCATAGGTTTCTTCTTCATCATAAGTCTGATTTGATGTTGAAGGATAGTCCTCATCATCTTCGAAATCTTCGAATTTTACCTGCCTATGAATGTTCCCTTCTTCATCAATACTTTCAACAATTTTTCCAAGTCTTTTATTGTAATACTTATATCCTTTGCTGTGGGGAGAGTAACCAAGGAGAATGCCTTCATTTGATCTAGGTTCAAAATTTCCAAGGTTTTCATCATTCCTTTTGATTTAACATTTTCTTCCAAAAATTTTGAAGTATTTTACCGTAGGAGTCTTACCATACCAGATTTCATGAGGAGTTTGAGTGCTGTTCACCCGGACGTTTGTCTTGTTGAGAATAGTAATGGCAGCAAATGTAGCTTCACCCCAGAAGGTTGCGAGAGTTCCAGACTCATGAAGAATAGCACGAGCCATTTGTTGAATCGTTCTGTTCATCCTTTCCACTACTCCATTTTGCTGAGGAGTCCTTGCAGTAGAGAATTCCCTTCTTATTCCATGTTCTTCACAAAAATCAAAAAATTCATTCAAGGTAAATTCCCCTCCTCAATCAGACCCAAGGCATTTGATTATGTGATTTGATTCATTTTCAACGAAGGCTTTGATTGCTTTGAAATTTTCGAAAGCTTCATCTTTATGCTTCATAAGTCTTATCCAACACATCTTGGAAAAGTCATCAATGAACAATACGAAGTATTCTTCTCCTCAAGGTGATCTTTTCCTGGATGGAACACATACATCAATATGGACAAGTTCAAGTGGCATATTAGCTGATCCTTCCTTCTTAGGGAAATTAGTTCTGGTTTGTTTGCCAAACTGACATGATTTTCATATTGTATTGTCTGGAATTCTGAATTCAAGGAGATCACGAACCACCTGATATTTGCATGCTTTCCTTATCTGAGAGAAGCTTAGATGTCCCAATATTTTGTTCCATAGCCAATGTTCATCATTATTTTTTAGATAGCATTGTTGTTGTCCTCCCTTGAGTATGTATAAGTTATTTGGATTTCTTATGCCTTTGATCACTGTTTCTCCTGTATCAAGCTCACGAACAATACATCCATTTGATCGAAATATTACCTCATTTCCTTGATCACACATTTGACTGACACTCAATAGATTATGCTTTAAGCCATCAACATACATGACATTTCCAGCTTTGACCTTTTCTTTCAAAAGAACAGAGCCTTTACCTTTTATGAGTGCAGGGATGTCATTTCCAAATGAGACCTTCTTTTCTTTTTCTAAGGCACTATATGAGTGAAGTTTTTCTTTATCCCTGTCATATGTTTCAAGCATCCACTTTCAATGTACCATTTATTTTCCTGCCCTTCCACATATAAGGCTATACCACATCTTTTTGGTTGCGTTTCTTTCTTTCTCCATGTTTTGGGACTCAATGAAGCTTGTTCCTTCTGAGTTGTTTGCTGAAACCTACTCCTGCATTCATAATCTTCATGATCGAAGTTGTTACAAATAGAACATTCTATTTCAGTTTCAAGAGTAGAAAGGTTATTGTAGGTCCTTTTCATGATCCTAGTCATAGTCCTTTGTTTTTGAGCTTCTCTAGTCATGATGGTCTTGTAGGCAACACATTGAGCAGCGTTGTGTCCAAAGTTATGACAAGAGAAACATTGGCTATTGAAGAAATTCCTGCGATTATCAAACCTACCGACTGAATGTTTGTAGTTTTCATTGACATTCATTCTTGAGGCAAATTGAGAATGATTTACCTGCAGTTGGTTGTAGCTTCTGTTCATCCTTGAAGTAGATTTCCCCCGATTTACTTGGTGATCTCTATTCATTCTTGAAGTAAATTGTCCATGATTTATCTAGCGATTTGCATTGTGCCTTTGCTGTTGATTGTCAACCTGTTCACTTCTCCATGTTGCATCAAGATAGCTTTTGGAGGTGGATGGCTTCTGTGCTTGAGATGCTTCTTTAGTATATCCAAGACCTGTCTTGACTAGAGGAGAATGCTGCACTTTGATAATCTCATCTAAAGTTTCAGATCCTTTAGCAAATCTAAGATTAAGTGCTTTTGTTTTCTCAATATATTTTCTAAGTCCCACAATTTCACATTCTAACTTTTCATTGTGTTTTTCCCTTTCAGCAAGTTGGAATGTCAGAGTATCTATAATCATATTCTTTTCTTCTAAACAAATTTTAAGTTTAGAAATTTCTTCATAAAGACTTTCTTCATCTATAGCATCCAAGAAAATATCATCTTCAAAAGCCATCAAAAGTCTATAATCATTACATTGTTCATTTTCATCACTATTTGAGAATCTATCACTGTCTTCATGTGTATAATAGCTCTTCTTACTTACATTCTATTTTCTGTTCCATCTAACTGGTTCCTTACCTTTGTCAAGCTTGTCTTTATGAGGACACTTGGCTACACAGTGACTGACTCTTCCACAAGCAAAGCATTTAAAAGGTAGCTTACCTCTAAATCTTCTAGAATCCTGTTGAAGGTTCTTGACAAAGTTTGATTCTTCCTCTCCTTCTGACATATGTCCTCAGTCATTGTATTCTCCTTTTCCTGAGGCTTTGAATGCAAATTCTCTCATGTCTAATGGTCCCCCTTTTCTCATTTCAAAAGCAGTTAGGATTATGTGCAGTTGTGACATGGTAATGCTCTGTAGATTATGTTTTTCTTCTATGGCAGAAACTTTTGATTCAAACTTAGAAGACAAAGATCTTAGAACATTTTCAACCAAAGTAACTTCTTTTATCTCTTCACCCAAGTATTTCATGCAATTAACAATCTCATCTATACGTAAGAAATAATTAGCCACACTTTCATCATTGTGCATTTTGAGATTTTCATATTGAATTCTGAGAGTTGGTAGTTTTGCACGTTTTACCTGATCGTCTCCTTCATAGCTCAGAACGATCTTGTCCCATATTTCTTTTGCGATTTTGAGCTGCATAACCTTGACGAATTCTGATTGAGATAAGCTCCCTAATAGAGTATTGACAACCTTTGTATTTGTTTCATACTGCTTCTTACCAGCCATATCTATAGGAGTTGCTGATGGAAATGTGTATCCTGTCTCCACGATATCCCAAACTTCTGTACCAAGAGATTGAAGATAGGTTGTGATTCTTACCTTCCAATAGACGAAGTTGCTCCCATCAAATATTGGTGGCCTAATAGATGTCTCTTTTTCGTAGTTGCTCATGATGATAGATCTTCCTTCAAGCGATCAAGCTTCTTCTGAAGAACCTACTCTGATACCAATAGTTGGAAATAATACTGAGAGGGGGGTGAACCAATATTATCAAATCAATTATTTTTCATTTCTCAATTAGATTTGTATACGCTACTTCAGTTATGGGAAACTGCGTATATACGCTACTGTGTCTAAAGAAACCAACGTATATCAATAAACTTCTGATTCATTAAATGTTGATCTTTAATCAGTGCATCAGAACTTTATTCACCATAAGAAAAGTAAACAGGTGCAGTAAAACATAACAGATCATCACACACATGGACACAAGATATAAGGTGGAAACCCAATGTGGGTGAAAACCACCTACTACAATTCGTCTCTATCTTCCTTTAATAAGAAACTTCTTTTTACAATATTTTTGTACTGGTGCAGTCTTATACTAATATGCAGGCTTTTACCTACAGAAGGCTACTACCTTCTCTCATTCTCCAGCTTCTCCTGGAAGGGAGCTACAACCCCCTTGTACTAGCTGAAGTACTAGTATGTAGGTGCTGACCTACAAAAGGCTACAACCTTATCCAGGGACCACGTTTCATAAATTTTCAGGCTGGATCCATTAATGACAATAATCAAGCTTCAATTACATCTGCATCGATCAATCTCCTTTGCTTCAATCAAAAACTTGTTGTAACCAGAATACATAAATAGTAACCAGAAACTAATCCTGAACCCGAAACACTATAGTAAAAAACATATTTCATGAGACGTACGGTCCTCCAATATGTAAAACCTGTGTGCATACGCTTCTGTATCAAGGCCAACCAGTGTATACGTTGTTTTGACTTACTGAACCAATGTGTATACGTGCCTCTGCTGTACTGAACCTGCGTACAGATCTATAAAAGATAATTTACCCTTTTCACTTATTCAGACATTAGTTATACCCAGATTATTAGATTTATAGATCAAGTCATGCACCAAATATAACAGATCAAAATCACATATAGATATTACTATTCAAGCCTTAATATCTTGACCCATCAATAGAACTTATCCTTCTTCTAGCACTCAGGTTCCTCCTTGGTTGAGATCCAGCTATGCACCATAACCCAATTCTATATCTTGCTCTTCATAAGATATTCAATGCTTGAGTGAATACCTTTTCCCAATGATCTCTTCCCCCTTTTATAGTCTTAGGCCTTACTCCATACCATGGTCCAAAACCATAGGTCCAAATACAAAGGACTAAATACCATGGACTAAAATAAGCTATCCCACAAGTACGCACTTTTCCGTGCATGAAAGTGCGTGCATACGTATATGCGCCTTATGATTGTTGAACCTGCATGTATACGTGACTTGGTTAAGAGGAACCTGCAAATATCTCTTTCAGTCTGAGAGCTTGAATAGTGATCTGTCATTTGAGTGAGTTGCCATCAAGGACAACAGCTGTGTCATAGCGCCAAACCTCTGTCATAATGCCAACATGCCTTGGGTAGGGTTGGTCTCAAGTGTTAGAACGTCTATGATGGGTTCAAAAGGAAAGACCCCTGATATGGGAGGGACTTCTGCAAAATTCCAAAATGGGGGGGCCGATGGGTGTGGCATGGGATGTCCTAGGTCTAAGGCTCCTGGATCGCTAGTGGTTGTTGCTGAGAGGGCGCGGGAGCCGACAGAGGAAGGGAAAGATGAGATACCCTCAAAGGAGATGCCCTGGCTAGGTTCTAGGGTTGGATCCACAAAAGTTAGGGTAGAAGGAGACAAAGGATGAGTATTGAGGTCAAGAATGGTGGAGGGGGAGGCCTCTGAGAGTGTAGCTACTGAGCACAAGGGCCTTGAGATTGAGGGAAGCGAGGTGATAGTGTCAGTGAATTCGCAGCTGTAATGGTAGCTATTTGCCGTGTTTACTTGTGGAAATGTCTAGCTGGAGGGACCTGCTAGTGGGTCTTCTGAGTAATCTAATGGGTCCTCAATAACCATCACAATATTCCCGCACTAGATGCCTTCAGAAACCAAGGTTGCCTGTCGCTGTAGTGACTAGGTAATGGACGGGGTTTTGTCGAGGAGGAGGGTAAGGGTAAAAACTCAGGTAGTAAGAATGGAGGAGAGTCTGTAACGGTGTAAACGTGGGCGTAGGGTGAGTAACGGTGCTTTTGTACGAGCAGGCAGTGAGGAGCAGCAACGTAATTAGATGGTCATAGGCGTTGTGCAGACTGCAGGCTCCGAACAAAACCCTAACCCCATCCTATACGTCGTTTCCTCATCGCAGGCACCTCTCATTCATAATGTTGATTTATACCCTATGAAGGTAACTTATGTAGATATTATTCCCATTATTTGTGATAACACAAGTGTTATTAGCATATCTAAGAATCGTGTCCTACATTCAAAGACTAAGCATATTCCCATCAAGTACCACTTTCTTAAAGAATGGGTTGCAAATTAGGTTGTGAGACTGGAGTATATTCCAAAAAAAGAGTAGGTTGTTGATATATTTACCAAACCCATTTCAAGAGAATGATTTGTGTATTTAATGAAAAAGTTTGGAGTAATTTCTCTCTCCTCTCATGAGTAGATCTTCTCCACATGGAAAGAAAGTAGTTATCCAAATCAGTACAAGGATAACTTAACAATATATATAAGCATAGGGGGACCTGATAGGTCCACAAGAACAGAGTAAACACAAGGGGAGATTAGTTTTATGGGGAGTATCTAAACTCTTTTCTATTGATGTCAAAGGGGGAGTGTGAGAAAATATTACCTAATTGTGGTTATTGATAAGGGGAGAGGAGCTTCTCAAAAACAAAGAGGGAGAATGAAAAAAATAACAAATAGGAAGAGAGCGATGTTTCCATGTTTAAGTAATATTGCATAAATGACCAAAAATGTTTTAATGGTGTTTCCATCAATTCCAAAGGGATATATTGTTAGCGAATTGTTGTCATTAATGTCAAAGGTGGTTTAAGATCAAGGAAGGAGAAAATATTTGTAGACATTTTTTTCTATAGTAGATCTGCTTATATGCTCCTACAAAATGCATGGTTTAATAGTCCTTTAAAATACCTTTCCAATGGTATATGGAACTTAGAAAAACTCATGCAACTTGATGAGAAAAGGAATTTTTAATTTGGGCACTAAAGTCAAGGAAAAGAAGTTCAGGCCTTTCGAGGAGAAACTTTGGTCCGCTGCTAAATTAGCCGAACCTTGGACTAGTCTGGAAAAATCTAGGAGTGTGAGTCTTTCACTGCATGAGCATTGGTGCATAGCAATAGATCTAGACTCTAAAATAATCTAGACTCATTTGGATATTCGATCCATTTGGGGGTGTATGTGAAGAAAAGTCTTGAAACTAGACTTTTCATATAAAATCCAATATTTTAAGGTTCCTTTGTATTTGAGCATCTACCCCTAAATAAATTTTACAAAGGAAAAACATGAATTTCACCTGAATCCATATTTCCTCACCATACAGGTTGATGACATGGCAAGATGACAAAGCTAGTGAGGCTGCAAACATGTGGAACACATTGAACCAGTCTAATGATGTGGCATTACGACAATGTGACACATGGCAGTCGGTTTTGGCATTTTTAGGTGGCCAAGTGGGCCAATTGGTATGACATGTGGCACCATTCAAAGGCCACCATGTGGCATGATGATGAAATCATGATGTAAGCATGAGGATGTGGCACAATATCGAGATTTTCATTGGGTGAACCTATTTGTGAGCAATTTTACATGTTAATACATTTTGGAAAATGGTGTATGACTAGGTAGTGGGCTCAAAATAGGGCTTAGGGCCCATAGATCATCTAACTATCCAGATATCCAAGTCTATGGACCATTTGCAAATGTCAAAGCACAAAAAAGCCCACACTAGATCGTTCAACACTTAATGATCTAACACGCAATTTTGCAGTCCTGGGCACATAAATGCATAGGTGAAAAATATTAGGGCATAAGAATATTTTAACTCTTAGCCCCATCCATGCTTAATTCATTATTTTTTAGGATGCAATCTCATGCAAAAAGATAACAGAAGCTTAAGAGTGCAACACATATTGGAAATTTTGTGTTCCAACACCAAAACTAAAACAAGTTGATAGACTATGAATTGGAACAAGTGAGTTGCATACTAAAGAATCGATCTAGTAGAGTTAAACTGAGAAAAACTCTTAAAATTTAAATAGAGATAAATGGTCAGATTGACATGTAGAATCAACAGAGAACCTGAAGTTGAAATAGAGTTGAACAAACAATGCAAGCTGAAGAAAAAATAATCAAAACATCAGTTACTTTAATGAATAGAACTAAGTAAAACTAGTTGTTAAACCCAGAACTAGAAAATCAACCAAATAAATAAGAAACTCTAAATCTATATAACTAGCATCAGTATTGCATCAAAGAATGTATTTGAATCAGAGCTTTTTTTAGAATTGATTATTTTCAGAGAGAGTAGTGAATAGGTGATTGAGTGAGTAGAATAAATAATTTAGCTATGACAAAGAAGCCTTTATGATATGAGTTTGAAAATGATATGAAAGAAGGATCTGAAGGGTTGTGAAAGTAGGTGCTTTCATAAATATGGATTTGTTGCTTCCTTTTAGTTGGTGCTGATAAAATAGGGAGTTTTTACTTCCTTCAGGTGGGTGCCTATTGCCTAAGAAATCAAAAAGTTAGTTCTTATAGAAAGAAATAAGGTTGAATCCTTCATTAGGTTGTAGTCTACACAAAACAATTCATGTATTTGAAGTTGGAGCTTTATTTTGCATCATAATAACAAAGAGTTTGTGTTTTTTCGAGTTGGGTTTCCATGTTAGTGTCTTGTGCCCATATTTATTAGTTTGGTGTGTTTTTATTCATTATTGTGTTTCTAAACATTTTTTTTACTTTGATCAAATAATTTTCAAATTGTTAAAATATTAATTCACCCCCCCCCCCCCCCCCCCCACACCTCTTAGTATTTTCCTAGTTTCTAAGAGCATCATGAAGTTTGACAAGTTGGTCATATATGGTATGTAGATACACTCCTACTTCTATTGGATCATATTTTGTCACCTCTAACTTATCTAATGAATGAATATACAGGGGTTGGTGAATCCTATATAATATAAATGCAATATGGAGGGTGGGGACAAGATCAGTGAGCACAATGGAGAAACCTAGATGACAAACTCGACATTCCATGGCTCCTCACCTTCTACATCGTTGAATTTGACTTCCACCAATGACACTACCTCAGAATGGCATTACCATGGATAAGAGATAGTTTTAACATAAATTTTTTAGTGCTATTGTAAGTCTATTCCAACCTAAGGAGGGTCTTCATGAAGAATTCAACATAAGCTTCATAAGAAAATGTTGCCCCTAGTGTTGTTTTTGGGGAGTAAGGGCCAGTTTAGGGTTGAAGGATAGTAGATGTGGAGGTGATTACAAGTGAGTTGAATTTTAGTTTAAATGTAGTGAATATGGTTTCTCGGGTAGGGAAAATTCTAGTTTCAACATTTATCAAGGGTTTTAATTCTCCCCTAATCAAGCAAACTAGTAATAATGCTATCAACAAATGAGGAGCTTTGTCATTATGTAAGGGTCTTTTCATTCTAAGAAGAAATATACAATGAAAAAACCTACACCATCCCTATTGTCAACTATTACTAGGTACCTCATGGATATCCCTACCCACCTACCCTACACTTTGTGAGTTAGTGAGAAAGAATAGGAACTAGTGGGTCTCATCAAGTGTTTCTTTGATGTAGTTCACTAAGTCAATTTTTTGTAGGGATGGATCTTGCAACCATCGCGATGCTACATCCTACAACTAAAAATACAAGGTTTGGTTATACTACTAATATATAACCCTAGATCCCATAGTAACACACACATAGGGACGAGTCTTCCACAGACATAGGTCAGCTTACTCAACCAAGTTGTGTAGTAATGCTTGTCCAAAACTGTAAATTAGTGAATGACCTATTCAGGCACTTGAATTGAACTAAGAAATAAATGAATGAGTAGCTTAATATTTTTTTCAATGTCTCATGTGACTAAAGTACATGTAATATTGAAAAATAAAGAAAACCAACAAGAAAACAAGAATGATACCAACAAATCAGGAAGGACGGGCCTAGTGCTACCTGTCCTCATCGCTTCTCGTAAGTGAACATCTCAAAGGAACCAATATGGCCTTACTTGTCTTTCTTTTTTTCTGTAGATTTACCTAGTCCTAAGGGGCTTCCTTAGTTACATTTTTTTTGGTACAAGTTTCATAAGAAAAATTCAAGCATAGACATTGAAATAAATACAATTCACTTAGATTTACAAAGTGATAATTAGATTCCACGACCATTTAGACCCCATATCTGCTAACAATTATGTAAATACATACATAAAGGAATATTAAAGTAGAGAGGTGAAGCAAGCCTATATAAATTCCCATGATTGATCTTAGCAATAAAAATCTAAAGGATGTATGCACAAAACTAAGAGAATGAATGTGTTACAAGGTTATTACATACATTAAGGAATATATTTAGATACATTCAAACATGGGCTTCCTAAAGCATATATACAACTAGTGAATGAATGTGTTGCAAGGTTCTTGCATACATTAAGGAATAGATTTAGACTGATTTGAACATGGATGTCCTGAAATAAATATCCAACTAGAGAATGAATTTGTTGCAAGGTTCTTACATACATTAAAGAATAGATTTAGATCCATTTGAACATGGATGTCCTAAAATAAATAGTCAAGTAGTTGTGTCATGCTCAAACACAATATTGAGTCAAGTTTTAAAATCTAGGGAGTTCTTTATGTTGAGTAGGTGCCAGAGGCAAGGAGCATCATCCCTATTTTTTTGTGGACTCTCTTAGCTACATAGGTAAGGTAGTGGAGAGAACTAAAACCGTAACAAATAAATCTCACAAATAGAAATAGCATCTAGTTGAGAGGGAAATTTTTAAAAATAATCTCGAAAAGTATTTAGATTAAGGCTCCTCAAGAAAATTGCTATAACATTAAACAATAGGGAACATTTCTCAATCCATGAAAGGAATTAGTGAGAGTATAATAATAATCTAGAATAATATTTAGATTTTACATTTAGAAGTAGCAATAGGTTTGACAACATATTTTCTTATTTAGAGATTCACATTATTTATAGATTTATAAAGGTTCTACAAGTTGACAAAATTAGAATAATTTTAAAAGAATATTATATTTTCAAATGTATATAGTTTAAATACTAAAAATATACAACTAATCTAATAAAATGTAACTAATCCCTTAAGAAAATGTTATTTAACGGGGTGTGGGGGTGTGCCTTTCTCGAGGGGCACATCAGACACCAATGCTTCCATCTTCTATATCAAATTATCTCATTTAATAATAGCTAACGTGGATTGACCTTAGCTAATTAATAATCATAATTTGCTTTCATCATAATGAACTTTAGTGGCATCATACTAGTAACATTATGTCTAAGGAAACACAATGAATATATTTCCCTATTAAAGCAGACATGCTTGGAACCAAATTTTACTATGACCAATGCATTAAAAAATTATAGCTCATCCATCAACGAAACTCAAATATTTCATTCTAATATTGTATATGTGGCCCTCCCTAATAATATGGAAGCAAGGCAAATAGTTTAGCCAAAATACCTATTTATATTCCATTCTAAACTTACAAACAAGTCACCACATAGAATATAAAAATGTGTAAGTGTTTCGAGCTAAGCCACTTGCTTATATCTTTTCCATCTTAAACTTGAAAATAGTTCATTGCATGGAACTTAGTTATATCATTTTGCAATAAAATAATCCAAACTTATAATAGTAACATTCCACCAAAAAAATACTACATGAATAAACCATTACATATATTTGCAATCTTGAAAATGTCTAAATTGAATAAGTTTATGTGTAGGGTGCAATTGTATTAAACTTGCATGGACTAAAATCTTTTTTTCTTAAATGTCACCCATCTTTTATGTAGAGACCAAATTGACCATGAGAAATCCACACCAATTTTACAATTTGGAACAAATGCATGCACATTTGGAACAATTTTATCTAATAAGAAGAATTATTAGAATGTGCATGTTCCCGTGGAAATGACAACAAACTATGAAAATGAGAAACAATAATGGAAAGAGATCTTAGTAAAATACCATGAAAGTGTTCAATCCTTATTTTTCCATGGGCTTTATATTCTTGCAGTCATTCCATATATGATAATAATCATCAATGAGATAATATATAGTATAAAAACCCTTATTTCAAGCCTAAGAAGTTTTGAAAAGGATATGAAGAATACCTTTTTTTCATATGTTTTTAAATAAGTAAATACTTACCCACATGGGGTGAACATAAGGAAAGAAGGACAAGGAGGGGTAGGATGTCGATATCCCACAAAGTTAGGCCATGTGCCATCCTTAACCCAACCCATGACATGTAATACTATGGGTCCTCCATTATGACCACGCCCTATTCGTTTGTTGATTAATGTGGCTTTCAAAATAATTATATGGGGAAATGATAAAATTATGTGGTTAGTCCGTTGATTTTGGTTGTGAGGAATGTTTATTACAATAGGTTCAGCCCTTGCGTGCTCTAAAGTGCAGCTTTTCTCTCTCTATATAAATTCAAGATCTCCCCCTTATGAATTCAATTGGATTGCAAAGGTGTTCTCCCTTTTCCAATGACTCTTCTACCTAGACATAGAGGGTTCCATCCTGCGTGGAGGTTATAAATAGAGAGGTTTCTTAGGATTTTTTCAACTCCTCCCCCACATCAAGGAATGTGATAAGGGGACTAGAACCTCTATGAATTCAATTGGATTGCAAAAGTGTTCTCCCTTTTCCAATGACTCTTCTACCTAGACATAGAGGGTTCCATCCTGTGTGGAGGCTATAAATAGAGAGGTTTCTTAGAATTTTTTCAACTCCTCCCCCACATCAAGGAATGTGATAAGGGGACTAGAAGCTAAGAAACAATAACACTACAAACATTCTTTCACATATTTTAACTAGACACTCATGACATAATGTACCATAGAATGTTAGAGTTATACTGACATTAAAATGTTAATTACTCTTTCTCTCACTAGAAATGAAGTAGAGTGCAAAGGCTTGCAAGCTCAACTAGACGGAGTAGATAAGTAAGGGCACCTTCTAGCTCCCTACAAGTGGATGGTGAAAAAGTAGGGAAGAATCCTTATCTTTGAGACCAATTTTGGTTTAGGGGAAACACTATTAATATCCTTGAGGATGGTCTTGTAGTTGTAGATTACAACCAAGTTTAATTTCATTATCTATAACCAAGTTTAATTTCATTATTTATAATATTATGTGTGTTTTTTATTTTTTTGGGACCGATAAATTAACAAAAAAAATTATTTCAATAAATGGCAAAATCTTTACTCAAACTATGGTGATTAGTTTCCCTATGGGGGAGTTTAAAATAATCGGTCTTATGTTAGGATCATCTAGTTTTATAGTCTTATATTTTAGATATATATTTTAATAGTTATAATGTCAAATAGGAATGGTGTTTTCAATTACTAACTGGATCTATAATTTGTTTAAAATATAAGAATTTCTTACATAAGAAAATAAAAAAACATAATGAAGTTTTGTATTGGTGTTCAACTAAATTAAATGAGAAACATTATATATAAAGTCATAAAAAAACCTATTAATCATATTAAATAGTTGAGTTCTTACACAAATAGGAGGAAACCCAGTAATAAAAGGTACAAAGAAAATTGACATTTTTGGATTTAAAATTAATATTTATTTATAGATTTTAAGTATTTGTAACTAATTATAATTTTTAAGAAAAAATAATTATATTCTATAATTAGTAAATTATAAAAGAAAAATAATTGTTTTAATCAATATTAATTTTATAATTTTATGATTAGTTTGAAAATGAGTAATTTTTTTTGGGAATATTTAAGAGTTTTTTGTGAGAATTTTTATATAAGGTGGGAAAAATAATGTTTAATGTAATTAATATTTAAAGAGTGTTTTCAGAACTAAATATTTAAAGATTAGGTGTCTAGTCAAACTTTATTAATATCTACTGAACATTATTTTAATAAAATTATATTAATACCTTAACTTCATTAATTTATCATGAAAATACCCCAACAAAAAAATAAAAATATCGAATATTTTAGTAAAATTTATACGATAAAGCTATAATCTACGTAAAATTATATAACACAATCCAAATATTATATGACATTTTTGAAATAAAATTGTAAGTGGATTAAAAAATGGTCTATTAGTTTTTTATTTCTTATCTGTTTAACTCCATCTCTCTTCAAAACGGGTGTTTTGTAACATATAAAGTGTATGTGATTTATTTAAAATTGATTAAAAAAATATCTATGAGTTTTTAATTCCTTATCTTTTTAAGTCCATCAATATTTCAAAATGGAGTTTTGTAATTTTTAAAGTGAAAGTATGTGACTAAAATATGGTCTACTAGCTTTAAATTTTTTGTCTTTCTAAGGTTACTTTTTCACTTGAAAATGTAACATTTGTATATTTAATTTTAATTTAAAAAAGATTGTTATAAGTTATAGGCTTAATGGAATGAATTTCTATTTACCCTTTTTTTATTTACATTATTTCTTTCAATTTTTATGTAAATTTTTTATATATATTAAGAGAGTAATAAAACTAAATAATGTAAAAGTGATCAAAGAATTAGTATTTTTTTAACAAAGCGATTATTTGTCTTAGATTAAATGTTGGTTTTCATGGATAGATTTTTTTACATTCAACAGTAACAATAACAACATCAGAAATACAATAGAGTTGTAACTTATCTTTCCTAGTTATGTGGGTCTTTTTCTTTACAATATTACACTGAAAATGCTCATTAATTCTATACAATTGCCCCAAAAAGATTTCAAATTTACATAGCATACTACATTACTTTCTAATTTTCCTTGGAAGCACCAGTATCTAACTTGTTCCAAGTTATAACTTTCTTTCCATACGTTTCTCCTCCCTCACCTTCCATACTTCCATCGATCATTTCCTGCGAAGACATAATAGGGTCCATAATATCCTAAGTTTGTTCTTTCTCCGAGCTCTAGGAAGACTCCTTTTGTTGAGTCCTTAGAAGTAGCCGATTTGTCTCCATTCGAGTGATTCGGCATTACATTCTTTGCCTGCCTCCATTCCATATTGAGGTCAACCATCTTGGCTCAGATATCCCTCTATTTTTCCAGAAATTCCAATCTCCTTCTCAACAATTCATACATTCTCAACAGATTTTTTAGTCTTTTTCCCACAACAACCTTCCACCTCCCTGAATTCTCCATGGCGTCGGTGTTCTCCATTATTAACATAAATCAATTCTTCAGATGAGGATACCATTCGAGGAGCATGTCAATGCGTCAATGATTATCATTCTTTAGCTAAGGATACTAGTCGAGGAGCATGTCAATGTGTTGATGATTATCTTGGCCTCCTGAATTTATTGTTGCCCTTCTCGATATCCATTTCCTTTCATATCAAGAATTCAATTCTTCATCACCTTTATTTCCAAAGTAGGATCCTTTTCCTGGGAAGAAATCCTATCATCTAGGGAGAACAATGTGACATTAATTCTTTCCTCAAAAAGATGTGAATCCCACATTCTCTATCAAAGGAATTTCCTTTGAGAATTCAAAATTATCTGACCTTCTTCATGGTATCTCTAGGTGTGATGATCGTCGAGCTTGGATTGCAACGTGGGAAATATTTTTTGGTCTTCCATCTGTCATTTCTAATCCTCCGTTGTGAGATTGTGTGCCTCCATATATTGTCCAATGTTAATTCTCCTTAATTCAACTAACATTGGGGTTGATTATTTCGATCTTTTGGATTTCCCCATTTATAATGATTATTACAATATTGGTGCAACAAAATGTCTATCATCAACCAAAATTACTCCTTGTTCTAATTGGACACCCTGGTTGGCAAGTGAGTAAGCTTCCTTGTCAAGATATCTGAGGACATGGTATATAGAAATTTCTTCGAATTGCGAGGCCAACAATGTTATTCTCTAAACAATTGAGCGAAGGATTGGTGAATTTCATTCCCTTTCTTTAGAGATGTATCTTATTACCAACATTGAATCCCATAGAATCCTCAGTTTCTTAATTCCTTTCTTTGGAAAGATCAAGACCTTTTTTAAATGACCAGTATTCCACTTGGTTGTTTGTTTATGATCCTATACCCCAAGAGAAGTCATGTTCCTTTTGTTCTGTGGGGCATTGAATTACCCCTCCCGCTCCTGCCACCCCTACAAGGAATTAGTATTCTTTAATTAAAATGAAAATGAATTATTTAATTATTATAACAAAATACTTAATAAAAGGGAAAAAATTGTTATTTTCATTTCATTTTTTATATGAATGTTTTTAAATTGTGACATTTAATATTACTATGATGCTTTAAATTGTCTAGTTGTAATAATTACCATTGTATACTTAATGTAAAATGTTTTTGAGTCAATTTTCAAAATATTCTAAATGCTATTTTAACATTTTTTTCCTAAATCCCAATGGGAGTTCCCATATGCCATGCCATGCAATTTCATTGATGTTGGTAACGCATAATAATAAATAGAAGAAGACTGCCTCCACCTAGCAACCTACATGGCCACCTCGTCGGCACAGAGGAAAAAAAAAAAGACAGTAAGTTACTATTATCTACACCAACACATAGAGGAAGTGTGTGAAGGGTTGGGAAGCCTACACCACTATTATGGTTTGCACATTCGATGATACAAGGATTCAATTATAGAGGAATATAGGCTGGGGAAAGCCCATTATGTAGAGAAATGAGGATAAAGCCATAACATAATGAGAAGGAAGCATTTCAATCTAATTATAGTCCTCCAGTCATGGCCAGAAACAATCAAGATTTGTGACTTTGGTCTATCAACACCATTTCATGCAGCATATGTGGAAAGAGACTATAATTATCGTCATCCATCTCGATAACTCCAGGTTATTATCAATATTATGTGTCACTCCTCTCTACAAAACCTTCTCTCTTAGGTTCATAATTTTCATTCTTTTACCTTGCAATAATATTTCAGGTTTGTAGCATTTTCTATCTATTTCTTTATCCTCTATGAGTTTGTTTTTCTTCAGGACCTCCATCCCTATCCTTGGATTTATGTATCTAGGAGGTTACTTCTTTTCAATATATCTATCAATTTCCCCCCTATCTATTATTTATTCCCTATTGTTAGTCGGTCATATCTATGTTTTCCCCTCTTGTTCTCACCTAGTCTTTATTGTTCTCATCCCTTGTTTTGACACCTTTGTCCATTGCTCAGTCCTCCTTTATTTCTCCATGCTCGCTCCCTTCTATTCTAGCTTGTCCCTCCCACCTTTGGTTCTCCTATTGTATCACCCTTCACCAACATGGTGATCTGTCATCTTATTGGTCCCTCCCACTATGGTAGAAGAGGTAGATCTAGGGCTCTCCCCTCTTCTGACTTCAATCCTTCAACCTTATGAGGTACTCATCCATAATGCTCTTCTAGGGAATCCATGGAAAGATACAGGGACATCATCCTTGAATCTATCCAAAGCAAAATATCTAGCATAGAGGAGAAATTCATACAAGATCAAAGGCTCATCCTAGGCACACATGTGGAATGACAGACTAGATTAGATTGGATCCTTGATGTAGGAAATTCCACAAAAGCTAGAGCATATACTTACGTGCAACCTTTCAACTTGTACTCGCAAACAAAAACTCTCATGGGAAGAGTTCTCAAAAACATGGATTACACTCAATAAGAAGTTATCATTTGTATGACCGAGATCATGGAAAAATGGACAACATGAATATGAAAGTCACGCTTCTGACTAAGCGAATCATAGGCATAGACCCATCAACGTTAGAGAAAGATGATGATCCTTTACCGCTAGATCAGGCGCACAATCCGACTAAGTGAGAGGCTATATGGCTCATACTCATGCTCATAGTTTAATTTCCAACAATATAATAATATCTTTCATCTTATGTTGCATTTGTTGTTCATAATTTTTTTCTTGTTATGTTTTACTAGATCAAGAAATTAGGAACAATAGAAACAATCTAAAAATTTTGAGTTTATGTTACTGGTATGGTTTCGATAGTGGAAGACCAGTAGATACTATCAATATTTTAAAGCTATGCTTTTTGCAGTAATATAAATTCCCTGATCTCACAAAATAAATCCTAACTATATATAAAAAAATCAGCTAAGTTATTTTGACAAGATTCAACATAAATCGTAATGTAAATGATAAAATATCTAATGAACTTGATATGGAGCATAATATTTTTGAGACTTATAATTACATCTAGAAAACATCATGTTTAAAATCTACAAAATGAGTGAGATGAGAGTTGAGAAATGGATTAAACCAAAGATTGTCCAATATACATGAGCTAAGTCTTATTTCAGTGTAGGAATTCTATTGGTAGTACAAGAAACCATGAATGGAATTACACAAATAATGTGATTCTTATTTATTAGAATCAAAGTTCTTCTATTTTGGAGTATTGGAAATTATTCATGGTCGCAAGATCACTATATGTCACTTTGATGTTGCAATTTCAAGTAAAATTAGGTTTTCATTATCAATAATAAATTATCCAAATAGAAATCGTAAAGAAAATATTAATATCTCTTGAGCTTGAAAAAATTGGTGGTCAAGATCAACACATATAGGAAATATTGGTGAAATATCATCAAAAGTGACATAGGGATATGCAATAGTGTATAGTAAGAAGTCTCAACAAAAGAAAACCCCGGATGCTTGTAGCGCTATTTTGAAGAGAGGAAAATTTTAAATTGAGTATATTCCAATTTAATAAATATACTTTCCTATTATTATACATGATTGTATACTATATTAAAAAAATTGCAATGTTTTATTTTCTAATAAAATATTCACTAAGGCTTACAAAGTTTTCTAATTTAATGAAAGATTCACCAAGATTTTACAAAATTTGATAATTTACTAAAATATTAGTCAAGAATTATATATACATATCATATTATTCATAAAATAGCCTTAAATGTTTCCTATTTATCACAGGGATTCACCCACTTATTATAGATATAAATACAAGGAGGGGAAGAGTTTCTTAAAAACTTCCTTTGTCATATTTAGTTGTTATTTATACCCTCATTTCAAAAAAAAAGTGGTACTAGAAACACCTCGTTTTTTAAGGTGGTTAAAATTTGATTAAAATAGCAATTTATTTAAAATCACTCACTTCACATTACACACAAAACCTTAAAAGTTACTCTGGAATTGAAAAGTGATGCTACTAGTAGCAACAACTTTATTTTTGAAATTGAAATTATGACTTCATTGAGATGATAACCTTAATAATTGGTATCACTACAAATAAAACACTAAAACTCAATTCTTATATAAAATGGTATTACATGATCATTTATTTACTAGATAATTTATTTTAACAATTTTCATGAAAAGTAAATAATTTGAAGAAACTGATACTTTGTAACAATTTTCTTTTTTTTTCTAATGAAGGAAAAAACAATTAAAAGAAAACAAACTCTGAATGAGCTAGGATTTAAGGTGGAGGAAGATGTTGAGAGGGATCTAAGGCTCATATAATGTCATCACACAATAAAGATTTAACGTCAAGTAAATATATGTAATAAAGGGTAAATATATAAAGTAAACCTAAAAATTAATTAAAAGGCTAGAAGGAACACCGAGTGGGGTAATCTATTACGTAGGTGGAAAAAAGAGAAATAATGTATTATTGGGTTATGGAAATAGCTTCAAATAATCAGGTAGAATTTTACAGTCTATACTAAGGTATTCTTCAAGCCTTACTTCAAAAAGTTTCCAAGCTAATTGTAGTAGGGACTCCTCCCTTCTCATCTCTTATCTACAAGAAGACTCTACCCTAATAAATTGAAATTGAAGGCTCTAATACTAAGAATAAGAGGATTTCTCGATAAGTTTTATCATCATGAATCCCTCCTTATCCTAAGGCTACAAAATAAGGATTCATATCAACTACAAACTAAGGAACCAATTGGGAAACAAGAAATAAGTAAATATATATAATAAAGGGTAAATATATAAAGTAAACCTAAAAAATAATTAAAAGGGTGGCAGGAAGACCAAGTGGGGTGGTATATTATGTGGGTGGAAAAAAATAAAAAAACATATTCTTTGGGTCGAGTCATAGCTTCACATAATCAAGTAGAATTTTACAGTTTATACCAAGGTATTCTCCAAGCCTTATTTAAAAATTTTCCAAGCTAATTGTAGTAGGGACTCCTTGGCATTCTCATCTCTTATCTACAAAAATACTCCTCACTAATAACTTGAAACTAAAAGATATAATACTAAGAATAAGAGCATGGGTTCATAATTTTGAGTATTAGTAAGCCCTCCATATCCTAAGGCGAAGCAATGAGGAGGCATATCAACTAGAAAACCAAGGAACTAAATTGGGAAAGGAGAAATAATGATAAATGATACTAAACAAAATGTGTGATTCCTTAAAAGTATAATTATGACCCTAATCAACATCATAAAAATAAATATAAATGTTTCACCAGATGGGACAAAGCCCAAACACAAAATAATCTAAATGGCACAAGGATGATTTCCCATTGTGAAAATTGGTAGCACACACCATGTATTATGTCCCATCCGCTCAAATCCCTAGGATAGATCGCAAGAACGAAGAGAAGGTGGATCTAATTTCAGTTAAGGGACGAGAAGAAGCACAATATTAGATAAGAGTGACATGACATGAGAAATATAAAAGTAATAACTATAAATATTGGGACTAGTATATCCCCATGTATATGGAAGATGAATACTTGGGTTATGATGACTTATGGATTCAGTAAGAATAGTGAAAGTCTCATCTTAAAGAATTTCTCACAAATGTTATCCACCATATTTGCTACATCAAACACATTAATGTCAATCAATCCCCTAGACTTGTGCTTAGTGGTCCAGTAGTCACTGATAGTATGACATTTAATAAACACTAATGATGGTCATCTCCAATTGATATACTCCACCTTCCCTTTGGGTTGATTGTGATCTTACTTCCTCTGTGAAACTCAATGTCCAAACAAAAATAGTTCTTACTTCCTCTGTGAAACTCAATGTCCCAACAAATATAGTTCTTACTTCCTCTGTGAAACTCAATGCCCAAACAAATATGGTTTTTGTGAATGCAAACATGGAGAAAGGGATAATTTAACGAAATTTTAGGCTTTACTAGTAAAGTCAGCGACATAGATGCAAGGGGGTGAGGAATATCCAAATACAAGCATTATCACTCTATAAATTCATTATAATCAAGTTTCCTCTTCACTTACACTTTCCATGGAACAACTCGTTGACCAAAAATCTCAAATGTGCATAATTGAGGATGAAATTGGATACTTAAGAGCTAAAATGGAAGAAATATCCCAATGCCTGGTCAAAAAAGATATGGACTTCCCTTCATCATCTAGCTCAGTCACCAAGAGAACTAGGAGTGGACCTTAACCAACCAATATAAGAGAATAATAATAAGGAGAAAAACCAAGAATTCAATGGAAGCACTAGAGAAAAAAATATATAAGTACCTTCAGCATTATAAATTTTGTATTTTTTTAGGAAGTTATTGGAGGACCTACACTTACAAAATTAGTGATAATGTATATATGTATAGGAAAGAAGTTGTATTTGTTTTCCTTCATGGCCTATTTCAAGCCCAAACATTCTACCTTTATGGCTCATTTGGTTCCCTAAGGCCCTATAATTATGGCTAAAAATAAAATTAAAAAGAATAAGTATGTGTGTGTGTGTGTGTGTGTGTGTGCGTGAGAGAGAGAGAGAGAGAGAGAAAGAGAGAGAGAGAGAGATAAAAAAGACTTTAGAAACACAAACACTATATTTCAGGGGAAAAAGGAGAAAAAACACTAAAGTAAAATTTAAAATCTAAAATATCGAAATAAAAAATGAAGAATGGATAAAAAACAATTTGTAAAAAACGATTGAGAAAATACCAAAAAAATAAAAATTAAATTAAATGAAAATAATTAGGGAAAGAAAACTATGAAAAATATTAAAATAAAGTAATTAAAAAAATAAAAATAAAAATAAACTTTAAAAAATAATCAAAATCAAGAAGTTGGGGCGGAGGGGAAATTTTTAGAATTTCCATCCACACTTTACATTCCTTCACATTCCCACTACAATTGTCTTTATCACATCCACATCTCCCCACCTATCTCTCGGTTGGGTTTCCCTTCACCACAATCCTCCTCCCTATGGCCCCTCCATGAGCCCTCTCTCCTCATACTACCTAGGTCGACTAGCAAGCAGAGTTCGGAGGGAAAGATCATGGAGGGCCCATGAGGAGGTCTACTGGCGAGCAGTGTGAGGAGGGAGGGCCCTTGGAGGGGCAATGGGGAGGAAGTCAACTAGTGGGAAACATGAGGAAGGAGGGCTCATAGAGGTGCCATGGGGTGGAGGACCATGGTAAAGGCCAATTGGGCCAAGGGAGGGGCAAAGATTTGTGGTGGCAGCGACGGTGGTTGCAGCAACACTTGAGAAGGTGACTATGGGGGGGAAGGGGTAGATGGTTAGGGTTTGATGCCCAATGGCACCTCTCCACCCCAATTTCTTGATTTTGATTGTTTTCTTTTTCATTTCTTTTCTTTTCTTTTCTTTTCTCTTTTTTTCTCTTTTAAATTGTTTTATAGTTTATTTTTGTTTTTCATTTTAGTATTTTGGATTTAAAATTTTATTTTAATGTTTTTTGGTGAATTTTTGTGCTTTTAAGGTTCCTTTTTTCAAGTTTTATGGTTATTTTTTTTTGGGGAGAGTTGGGGGGATGTTTTTTTTTTCCATTTTTAGGATTTTTTTAAATTGTGTTTTGTAATTTTTGAACAAAATAATGTGTTTCCCACAACACGCCAACCACATTTTTAATTTTTTTTCCTTCCTTGAAAGAAAAAACAAAAACAAAACAAAAATAGTGTTGTGAAGCTTTTTCTATAACTTATTTAATTTTTAATGAAAATTATTTAAATAATTAATTAATAATCATTTTCAATTTAGGAGTTGATTTCAATGTTTTATTTGTGTTGTACCAACCATCAAATTTGTCATCATAATGAAGTTGTAATTTTAACTCTAAAAATAAAGTTGGTGCTACCAGTAGCATGACTTTTTTATTTGACGGTAAATTTTAAGGTTTTGTGTGTAATGTCAAGGAAATGATTTCAAACAAGATGCAATTTTAGCCATAGGCCAAAAAATAAGTGCTAACAATGTTGTCACTTTTTGATACAAGGGTTGATTTTGAACATCGGATCCAATCAAACGAGAAATCTAGCCAAAAAACATGAAAAATCAACCTAAGAATGAAAAGTGTTGATGTTGTGTTGTCATTACAATCAACACCCTCCAAAATTTTACCTACGCTTGAATTTCGGAGCCTACTGTGGATCTTTTGATTGGTTGTTCCGTGGTCACTTCTTGATCAGTAAAAATCACTTGCTCACACATGTTAAGTTTGCAACAAGTTCATGAGCGCATTCTTTTACACAATCTTGAAAAAACATAGCACAGTCCATCGAGCCATTGTCTGTCCAATGTTCAACCCATGTCAATAGTCAGTGCGCACTGCCATTGACAATCCCTCACTTTTGGCGATGTTTGTACTTCTATTTTGGTGACTTTTTCAAACTATAGCTATTACATACCTTCGCTTTTGTGGGTGTCATTTTCATGCTCTTAACTGTCGCTTTCGCTTGACTTCATTTAATTAGTGTCATTTTCATGTTATCTTCACTCTAGCATGTGTCACTTTCATTTTCATTCACATATCAAAAGTGTCATTTCACACTTTTCTCTTCATATAGTAAATGTCGTCTCTTAGAATGTGGAGTGTCGCATAATGCACGAAAGTTAGTTTTGGTAGTTTCAAGGGGTAACCTTTGTGTAAATGAGTTAGTATTATCATGTAAACATGTATTGCACTCATTTCCAAAATTTCAAGCACTGTCGCACAAGTGTTGTCACATTCATCGCAAATTGTATCTTTGGTGTCGCACTTGGTGTAGGTCATCCCAAAGTTATTGCATTAAGGAAAGGATGTTGTTCATGTGTTCTAAGTGTTCCATTTTGTGTTTTCAAGTGATCTAAGTGTGTGGTCATGTTCAGAGTCACACATTTTTCCTATCTTCCTCTCACTAATCTGACACTTAGATCTGACCAAACCACTCGACCTCCTTTAACCAGCCTAAACTATGCATTGCACGGTCTCAACCCTCGAGTAGCATCCATATCTCTTGGAACTTCACAATGCACAGTTTCTGCCTCCCGGAACTACGCACTGCATAATATCAGTTCTCAAGCTCAACCGGTGAGCTCCAAAATTGTGCAATATTTCCCTCCATCTATTCTTGAACTGCACATTGCCCAATCTCAGTCCTAAGATCCTAAATTGTGCAATTGCACAATCACCTTGCCTCCCTTTCCTTCTAGCACGTGGGAAAACTCAATACTCAAGCCCTCAGTATGGCTCCTTGAATCCCTCAACTACGTAGTCACTTAGCTCAGGCCTTCAGAACTATGCACTGCGCAATCTCATGCCTCAAGCATCCAGTTTGAGCCCTTGAGCCCCTCAAATGCACATTCCCTATGCCCAAGCCTTGAGAACTTTTCATTGCGTAGTCTCAAGGCTCAAGCCTCCAACATGAGTCCTTGAGTGCCTCAACTACAAAATCCTTTAACCATGGCCATATTGAACTACACATTGTGTAGTCTCAAGCCTCAGTCCTGGACCTTGGCTTCTGTAATTGTGCAATCCCTGAGTTAGTCACTCAACTAGTCATTAGTTCTAGACCTAATAAGTGATTTCTTGAAGCATCTTAGGCTAAGGGTTTATCAGACTGATGTCGTCTTGTCATGGGTGGATTGCAGTCCTGGGTACTCTATTATGTCATGACAGGATGATGATTAAGGAGATAGATAAGGAGACCATGCTTGAAGACACCTAAGGAGATGAGGAGTTAAGATGATCATTAGGCAAGAAGATGAAGGAATACTAGATTACAACAAAATACCAAAGATTAGGACCGCATGAAGACTCTGTCTTATTCACAACCCTTTGGAGGGAAAATATGAAGAACAAAGCATATCTCTCATGAAGACAAAGTATTGGATACATATTTTAATGAAGACAAAGCAGTAAGAAGGGTAGCTTGGAACTGCCACATAATCATGCAGTCCATGTCATTAGTTTCATGTCATGTCCGATCACAAGTTATTATTTGCCACATCATTTGTTGATTATGTAAATTCAATATTGGAGAGATGTAATTTAAAGTACAAGTCCAAGACTCATCCATGTAATACGAAAAGTCATGTAAGACTTTGAAAGGTCATTGAGAATACAAACAGTAATGAGGGTAGTCCAAGAGTCACAAGATAGGTGAATGGTCACCCCATTTTCTATATATACACCCTCATTTATATAGTAAATAACTTTCACCTTAGCTTCTCCTACCAGGCATTGGAGAGGAAGATAGTTGTTTTGGAGGAGAAAGTGACTGCTCTAATGCTCCACTATTGGGGTTAGTGGTGTTCATTGTCTTAATGTATCTCAGAACTTTTACTTAATTCGTAAGCCCATTGAGCCAACATGCTTTCATATGTCGCGAAGATTGTAAGAATATTCTTTAAATATTTGTGATGTATGTTGTTCTCATTTGTACTAAGGAAATTGAAGTATTTCGGTGTCTTTGGTACTTATCTTGTTGAATGTGTGTTGAATTTTCTTTAACAATTGTTGCTTCCTTGTGAACTATTTCGTTGGTTGATCAATGATCCATTCATATGTATATGCTCGTGTGCCTTTTCTAGATTAGTACTATTACTTGTCTTCAAGTGCCCCACTTTTCTCTTCCCTTTCAGTAGAAGGTCCTTGATATTATCTGCAGTTGAACATTTTACAAGGCATACTCACTTGCTGATATGATATTGCCTATGCATTACTCTTTTCTATTGAACCTTATAGCCGAGGAAAATCTATAAGAATATATGGCAATCGAGATGATACCCAGATGAGGTTCCTATTCCAAATGGTGTGAGGTCTAATTGAGGATTCACATCAGGGATACCTAATTGGTTGATGGATTTCCAGCACTCGTCAACATGTTGCATCAACACTTCTTTTTTTCCGAGGTAAATTTTCAACATTTTTAAAAATGGTAGTGAAAACCAATTTTATGTTGAAAATGCAATAAGAAAATCTTAATTTAATTTTGTCGTTGAATTAAATTAGGAATTAAATTGTAATTTCACATCTCATGGCAACTTGTAATAGTTAACTAAGTTAATTTGGCATAGTTGGCTCTGTTAATTCGAGTTGGGAGTCTAACTAGAGTCATGTAGAGTATCTCCTACTTTATAGGAGCCCTAGTTGAGTTTATTTTGAGTTGTAATTATTTAATTTAGTGTAACTAAGTTAAATTTAGTTAAACAAGTTCTAACTGATGGAGGAATTAGTGGGAGATCTAGTAGTGGGGTGTAACCAACATTGATCAACTAGTAAACTGAAGATTCACTCATAATTAACTCATGCATGTCAGGTCAGAGAAAGACCCAGTTGAGATTGGAGTTTAGGGATAATGTACTATAAGTTGTATAATCATCTGAATTGTACAGGTGGTGCATGAAATTAGAGGAATTCCTATGAGGATTGCGTAATTCATATTTGTGGAATTTACCAATTAAATATGGCTAATTCCCAAGGAAACTTTGAAAGGAAATAGGAGCTTGGAAAGTAGCAGAATTGGCCAAGTATTGGCTTAAGCTTGTCATATATATATATATATATATATATAGATATAGATATACATATACATATACATATGGATATAGATATAGATATAGATATACATATAGATATACATATAGATATAGATATACATATACATATACATATACATATCAGGAGTTTTTAGTTTTGGATTTCCCCAGAAAATTATTGTGTTATATGTGATTGTATTCTTTCTCTTTTATGCATCGTGTTTTCATCAATCGTTTATTATTTCTGTTGATAAGTAGAGTAGATAAAAGTCAATTGTTTCATCATATTACAATCTACAATCTAAATCTCCAAGGAATTTCTACATGGTATCAGAGCTGAAATAACTACATAAGAGGAGAATATGAGTTTGTCTTTTGCAAGAGAAATCAAATTTGCAGTATCATACTTCAGAGCAAGCAGGATGTCATTCTATGAATTGAGACTCGAATATTCCCTTGAGGGTAGTTCATACCATATGACTTGGAAGGACAAGATGGAGGTAGTGTTGCAACACAACAGGTTTAAGGAATTCATAGACAAATATATTCCTAATCCAACTAATGCTCAGGATCTGGCAGAGTGGAGAAAGTGTGTGGAAAAGGTGAGAAGGATTATCCTAAAAGGAGTTCGAGATTATATTGTATCGAATATCCACAATGAGGAAACTCCATTTTCAATGTGGAAGGCCTTGACAGACTTGTTTCAAAATAGTGGTGACCATAAGAAGTTGGAACTAAAGGACAAGCTCAGAAAAATGAAGATGGAAAAAGGGTGACACAATGCCAAAGTACTTTACCAAGTTCACTCAATGTCACGATGAGCTTGGAAGTGTCATTGTTATATTTTCTGAAGATGATATGGTGATCCTAACACTTCTAAGCCTTCCCAAGAGCTGTCACAACTACCAAGACTCACTTAATGTGAGGGAGAAGCTACTAGAGTGGGAGCTATTATGGTCCAACTTGGTACAAGAAGAGATTCAGCAGAACACCAGAGAGGGATCCTTATCCAAGTATGATGATGAGGATAATTTTATGTTAGGTGGAAAGGAGAAGAAAGGGAAAGGGGATTCATACCATTCCAAATCAGATTGTAGTCAGGGCAGCAAGAAGAAGGACATGTTGAAGATTAAATATTTTCAATGTCACGAGTTGGGAAACTAAGCCACAAAGTATGCACACAAGAAGGATGGTAAGAATCCCTCAGGAGGATTAGCAGTTGAAGCTATTTCTTCACAATTTGAACTATATTTCATCCTCATCACTTTCATGGTGACATAGATGATGGGTAGCGTGCGGTACCTAGATAGTGGAGCCTCATTCCATATGATTAGCAACAAAGAGTTCTTCAGTGATTTGGAGGAGAAGGAACTCTATATGCACAATGAGATGAGAGGTATAGAATGACCACCATTGATACTATTACCTTTCAGAGGCAGTTTAACTCCCCTCTCACATTAAGAGATGTCATGTATGTTCCATGTTTGAAGAAGAATTTGGTTTCAGTTGCCATGTTGGAGGACCATGGCTATGATGTGATATTGAGCAAGGGCAAGGCTTTCCTTTGTGACATAGCCTTAGGATGGGTGAAGCAGATCAGGGTTTAGGTGAAGAAACTCTACAAATTGGATGTAGAAGACTTCACTTATTTGAGCACAAAAGAAGAGAAGATGCAGAGCTGAGACATCAGCAAGTTGTGGCATAGGATATTGGGTCACTTGCACCACAGAGCTTTCAAGATCATGCAACAAATGTATACAAGACTTATGAAGGGTACACTAGAGCAGAGAGACACATGTAAAGTGTGTACATTTTGGAATTACACCAAAGCTTTCATTCATGATAAAGGTAGTCGAGTGCAAGCAACCCTTGATAGATTTCACTCAGATGTGTGTGGACACTTCTCGACAACATCCATGACCAAACGTAACTATTATGTAATATTTCTTTTATGATTTTTCACGTAAGTGTTGGATTTTATTCATGCAAAAGAAAGATCAGAAGTTTGCTAAATTTTGTGATATAAAGCACTTGTTGAGAAAGATACTGGCAGGAAAGTTAAAGCTCTTAAAAGCGATAATGGTGGATAATATGTGTCAAATGAATTCAAGAACTTTTTTGCATCAGAAGAAATTTGACAGTAGTTAATAGCACCTCATAACCAACAACATAATGGGGTGGTTGAAAGGAAGAACATAAGTATTGTGGGAGTTGCACGGGTGATGTTACATGATCAAGGCCTACCATTGCACTTGTGGGTTGAAGCATGCAACACACTTCTTTATTTGCATAACAAAATCCCTCATCGAATTCTCAGGATGACTACATTAGAAGAAGATTTTTCAGGTAAGAAACTATATGTGGCACACTTTAGGATCTTTGGTTCATCAGTCTATTGTCATGTTACCAAATATGCATGGAAAAATCTAGAGCCAACAACTAAGTTGGGCATATTTGTGGGGTACACTGATACACCTCACAACTATCGAGTGTACATTCCATCTAACAGGGTGGAAGTGGTTTGTAGAGATGTGAATTTCGATGAAGAGAAGGCCATGACATGTTCCTTTGAGAGGGAGCTTCAGTTACATGCATATGAGGAGATTTTAGCTCCAAAGGAGGAACCTCAGGATGATGTGGAACAACTACATGAAGATGAGCAAAGAGTGGAAGCACCCACTCATCAATATCCTTTGAGAGATGCAATGAAGTGCACTAAAGAGGTTGAAAAATTGATGCATGATGCTAGAGATAATGTGGGATCACTCACATCACATCATAGGTAGAGGAGGTCACTAGATCAGTACACTGGCTATATGGCTCTAATGAGTGAGAGTGTAGAGGTTGAGCCATCCTCATTCGAAAAAACATTGCAACAACCAGTATGGGTTGATGCCATGGTTAAAGAGTATGACTCCGTTATCATAAACAGTGTTTGGGAAGTGGTACCAAGACTAGCAGACAAGTCAGTGGGGAGTTCCAAATGGTTTTACAAGGTAAATTAGGTAACATATGGGAGTGTGGAGAAACACAAGGCCATATTTGTGGCCATAATATTCTCTCTAATGGAGGGAATTGATTATGATGAGACCTTTGCAAGGTAATCTGCAATCAGATTTATTCCAACACTATCAGTGCAAATGAGATGGAATATACATCAGAAGGATGTGAAGGCAACATTCCTCAAACATATGATTGAGGAAGTGGTTTATATTGAGTAGTTAGAAGGTTTTGAGACCTTGAAGAGAGATTTACATATGTGCAGACTCAAGCGAGCATTGTATGGACTAAAACAAGCACCTTGTGCTTGGTACATTAGAATTGAAAGCTATTTCACTGAGTTGGGCTTCGCCAAAAGTGAAGTAGATGTGAACCTTTATCATATTGTGGTTGAAGGTAAATTTTTTTGTTGTCTTGATGGGCCTTGACCTAGGTTCAGCGTTAAGCAACCAAGCAAATACCTACACCACTGGCCCTTTCTGCATCAATCTGTGGAGCAGGGATTGAAGTCTCACCCGAAGCAGTATGGGGGGATGAAAGAACAAAGTTTCTGCACCCTGAGATAGTCGTGATGTCAATGTACTTCTTCTTTTGTCTTTCAGAACCTCCGCGAAGGTATACGTTTGCCCTTCGTGCAAACCTAGACGATGATTTGGGCACTTACGCACCTTTATAACTAGGTTACTAACTTGTTCCCCAAATTGTCTTAAGTATTTGCCAAATTTACCATACAATTAAGATTATCCTCACGTAAACATATATTATTACTTGTGTTCATGTAACATATGGAAACATATATTTTCACACATCAACTTAACATTATGTCTGAAACTCAACATTCAACATAGCATAATCGAAACATTTATAACAATAGTAAAATAATGCTTACACAAATGGAAAGTACACAATAAGTTCATAACACATATCTTTATTGATGATTCATATTTTCAATACAAACTCTAACCACCCTACGCACACAGCTGTAGGGGTCCGCGCACTTAGCTATGGACTTCTACCCTAGGCCTCTACGCACTTAGCTGCAGAGCCTCTTCCTCCACTAAGACTCTCACTCTTAGCTCTCACACACCTATTACATAAATGACTCATGACTACTGAACTACCTTAGACTCTCTAAGACTCTCCTTTTTATATAATCCCATGGTCTGCAGACTAAGAGCGGATCTCCAAAACTGACACAACCTATCTAGACTAAGGGTAGAAAACCATTTTTGACTTTAGATATATTTTCACTTTGCGACCACAAAATGCAGAGACTTTACATTCTTTATACAAAATTTGGGCCTTTTGCCCCAAAACTTGGGTTTGTAACCCCAAAATTGACCCCTAGGGGACCTATTCCCAACGGGCCCCCAACACAAACATGGTGACTCGCCCTCGAGCCACTTTGCTGGCACAGATATATTGTTGTGAAGACTTCCTATCTTGACTTGGATGACTGCTACTTCATCAATGCACTATGTTGCAGCCTGCTTCATCTGTTCGACCATTTTCTCTGTCGCTGGCCCTGTGCTATCAACCTGTAGCTTCTGTTGAGTCTCCTGCAGACTAACCAACCTACCTTCAATGGTGGTTGTGATCACGTAGGCCTCATCCAACCAAGGCTTCAAGTAGGCCTTCAACATGACTTCCTTGTGCTGAGCTATGTCTATTTGTTCTTTCAATGCCTTGGCCTCCTGCAGTTTCTCTAGTCTTTGCGTGATGGCGATAGTGCACGCTGTCACTTTAACCTCGTCATAGCGCTGCTGTAGTTCCCACACTTTTTTCTCCAGCTTTTGCACATTGGGGTCTTCTTGCAGGCTGGTGAGTACCTCGAGCGATGACTCAAAAAGGGTCATGTAGTCTGTCACTGCACTCGCTACTGCTGCGATCGCATCTGTCACAGTAGTCACACACTGCTCCCTGACTTCTGGAAGAGTTGAAGGCTGGGCCTTCAACTGTAATTATGCAATCTTCAGGTTCAGCTCCAGCTGAACCTTTGCTAACTCTATGCATGTGTCGTGCACTCCCGCAGCGAGTTTCTGAACCTGCACATCTACTGGCTAAGCCTCAGGAATGGCCAGCTCTAGGACAGTTCATCATGCTTCATCCACAACCTTGATTATTCACTTATTCTTATCTATCAGGTCTGTCACAAGTTGAACAATGAAGGCTCTTTGCACAACCAACTGATCATTGTTGACATTTTTCTTGCTAATTGCCTGTAAAGTGTGTTGTTCGCGAGCCTGAAGTTCTGCGATCGCTCCATCCTACAGAAGTTGAAGCACCTTGCTAGGAAGAGCAGCCAAGTTAAGTCCCACTCCCTTGAGGGCACTAACAGTGGGCCTGTCATCTTCAGTTGTCATCATTAATGCTCCATCTAGTAGCACTATGGCTCGAGGGTCCCTTGCGCACAACATTGTTGAGCCTCAAACCTACACTTCTTTACACATCCTCCCAGCCTCTTTTTCCTATTCATTTCCTTATTTTGCCACTCATTCCCTCCATCAAATTGCTCAAATCATTGTATTTTAGGACTTTTTACATGGTTTTCTAATTATGCTAATGACTGTGTTTGGTTTAGAATTTTGGTTCAAAGTGTTGCGTTTCCGTAGCTCACACAGGGTCTTCCGCAGCTGATCCCGGTTTCCGCAGCCAACCCCGGATTCCGCAGTTGTTTTATTAAATGCTATGTTCCAAGTGTCCTCTGGGAAGAAGAGCCACATGGGAAAGTTCGTGGAACCAAGGACATGGTGTGTGTCCTTCCAGATCACCCAAACCAGTCATCAAAGCCCGTGGTCAACGAGGAGGCAACTTCGGTCAATGGAGGTCATTGGCGGTGGCACGGCTCTGCGTGTTCTGTTTTAGAGCACGTGAAGAACAGGTGGCATCGTCCTCAATCGTGAAGATGGTGGGAAACATAAATCCAACAACGGATTGAATGCCCACAACGACCGTTGCCTAAATTTGAGGACGTAGCAAGACTACGTGTTTTTACACAGCTGTTTGAATTACTTAGATTTCGTTAAGTTAGTTCGCCTTCCTCAGCTATAAATAAAGCGTCTTTGAACGTTGGATAAGTTAGTTGTTAGCTGCTGTTATGTACTTTTGAACTCCCACTGTATTTTCTATTTCATGCATAATATATGAGAAGACTGTTATTCCATTCAAGCATGTAATTGATCTTTGAATCGGCTGGAGTAGGCAGAGGGCCCCTGTTTACTAAAGGCCTGTACAGTACTTTTAATTTCCTGCATTTCTTTCTTTCGTTTTATGTATATAATGCCTTTGATTTGCTGTGTTTTATAGCATATATATTATTTCCAAAATTCTGCTTGTTTACATTTCTGCACTTTTCCATGACTATCGGTGTTTATTGCAGGTTTCTTAGGCGTGCCCGGACAGCTTCTTTCTTTTCTTTTTCGCACAAACTAGTGAAACTTTGTGATCATCGTTGTCTATGTTCCAACCTTTCTTGTTTTGCAGCCTTTATTTCCTTACTATCATTTAGTTAATTTGCATAGTTGCTTCTTGTTTTTAGACATCAAGTTGTTTATCTATTGATGGTTCCTTCTTTATAATTGAATATCTTCATTAAGGACCAAAATATTACTTAGCACAACTTGGTTTAGTTGTTCAAGAACTCACAATTGCTTGACTTGTTTTTAATTGTTTATCACGTGACATATATTTAGTTAAAAGGCAAAAGGTTAAGAAGAAGTTAAAGTATTTGTGACTAAGTCTTTATTTTAGGTAGATTTACTTTAGTTTCACATTGCTTAGTTGTTATTTGACATAGATTTCATTTTCATTTCCTTGCAGCAGCAGAGACACTGGGCCAATGTCATTAGTCTTTTATTTGATGCCTTTATTTTCCTTTAAAAGTTGATTTCATTTCAGTTGTTGTTCAAGCTTTCCTTCAAGTTATAAAAAGCTCATCACAATCTCACACATTTCACTCGTTTTATTTCATTTCCATCACATCACATTAGGAGAGATAAACTTGAAAACAAACTTAAAAAGCTAAAAACGACAAAAGCTTAAGAAATAGTTGCCTAAGTACATACAGTACATCTCACTTCATCAGCTTACGAGCCCCGGGTTGACATTTAAAAGTTGCAATTTAGACATCACTAAATTGACCAAACAGTAGCACAAACCATAATTACTAGTGCCACGCAAATACTTGAAAACCTACTTCACTGTTATCCAATGCTCCTTCCCTGGTATTGACATAAACCTGCTCAATACTCCCACTGCATGTGCAATGTATGGTCTAGTATATATCATTGCATACATCAAGCTACCAACTGAACTTGCATATGGAACACGAGACATATCCTCTTCCTCTTCTTGTGTCTTGGGACACTGTTCAACGGATAACTTTACACCTACAGGAATAGGAACCTTCACCTGTTTACTATCCTGCATATTAAACCTTTGTAGTATTGTCTCGACATACTTCGTCTGGTTTAACCAGGGCTTCCTCTTTTCCCGATCTCTTTTAATTTCCATGCCCAAAATATAGTTTGCAGCACCAAGATCTTTCATGTCAAAATTGGAGGACAATTGGGTCTTCAAATCCTAGATAATTTCTTTGTCATTTCCAACTAGCAACATATCATTCACATACAAGACCAAATAAATAACACGGTCACCAATTAATTTAAAATACACACAATGATCTGCTTTGCTTTTGGTGAAGCCAATTCCTCGTATAAATGTATCAAATTTCTGATACCACATCCTTGGTGATTGTTTTAACCCATATAGAGACTTCTTTAACTTACATACCAATTCTTTCTTACCCTTCACCGCAAAGCCTTTAGGTTGCTTCATGTAGATCTCCTCTTCCAGATCCCCATGAAGAAATGTTGTCTTCACATCCATATGTTCTACCTCAAAATCAAAAGCAGCAGCAACAGATAAAATTAATCTAATAGAAGTTACCTTCCCAACAGGAGAAAAAATATCACCAAAATCAATTCCTAACACCTGGGAATAACCTTTTGCTACCAACAGAGCTTTGTATTTCTCCACCTTTCCTTCTGCATTTTTCTTCTTCTTGAACACCCATTTGCTTCTAATGGGTTTCCTTCCAGTCGACAACTCCACCATATCCCAAGCCTCATTTTTGTGCAAATATGTCATTTATCAACCATGGCCTCTTTCCAGAGTTTTCCATCCTCTGAATCTACCCCTTCCTTCACAGTTCTGGGATCGTCATCAGTAATGGATAAAGCAAAATTTTAACAGAAAGTAGATGGACTATACCTTTGTGGCTTCCTTCTTTCTCAAACTGATCTTCTTACACCCGGAGTTTGTGGCTCTTCATCTTCGGATTCCTCCTCTACTATAGAGTTTGATTCTTCCTCCTTTAGCTCAAAATCTATCTTCTCTTGTTCCTTTGGTTTAACTTCATGTTTAATAAACACCACATCTCGACTGTGCACTACCTTCCTTGTTACTAGGTTCCAAAGCTTATAACCCTTTAAACCATCCCTATACCCAATAAAGATGCACTTTTCAGATTTACTATCCAACTTGGTTCGTTTCTCCTTTGGTACATGTATATATGCATCACATCCAAATACCCTCAGATGTGAAAGAGAGGGTTTCATACCAGTCCATACCTCTTGTGGAGTCTTATCATCCAACACTGATGAACGTGACCTGTTGACCAGGTAACATGTAGTATCCACCGCCTCTACCCAGAATTCCTGTCCTAACCTGGCACCACTAAGCATGCTTCTTGCCCTTTCCATCAACGTCTTATTCATTCTTTCTGCAACTCCATTTTGCT
>APFE030885628.1:16307-31054 GCA_000404065.3 Pinus taeda
AAAATAAAAATAATATTAATATTAATAAATGAAAATTTGACCTGGGTCCTTAAGTCAAAAATTAGCTGTTAATCGATTTTAACCATTGGAGTCTCTGCTCAGACTATTTAACATGCTAGACTGGATCTATTTCTTCAACTTGTCCTGACGATGAACCACACTAGTTGGTTCGAAACGTGTCGACAAAGGTATCTCTATATGTGATTTATGCCGAAATTCCTCTGATAACATAGTGTTAATAAAATTCATCTAGAATTTTTACTCTTTTTAGGGCTATTTTACACCCGCTGTAGATTAGGTTGTAGGGATTTGGAATAGGGAAGTGAGTAAAATTTCCAAAGTTGCAGACAAACGCTAGAATATTTTATAGGGAGATAAATCCAATTTTTTCAATTTTTCTCTGGGAAGCTCCCTTTACAAAGGAGTCAAGCACAAGACCATATCAAACCTAGTGAAGTGATCGTACCCACTTCATTGGATATGGTACAATGATTTACATGTATTAAAATGGTGCTGAAAGGTACTTGGGGTCACTTGAAAGTAAACCTCCAATTAACCATGTTGAGGAACTTTCAAGGTGATTGAGCTTTGTTACTCTTCCCTTACGTGTATGTCCGATCTACGACTATTCCCCTAGGTATAATTGTTCTAGTTGGTAACCTTAGTGACCATAATCCTAGGGCTATTATCTAAGGTGACAATAGAGGGAAGGTCCTGCCGTTCTTGGAACATACATTGACTAGACTCACTTGGAATTTTTGGAGGGTAATATTCACTCGAGATGGCATAAGTGAAGTTAATTGCACTAGATTGTTTCATTAAGAAAGTTTTCAGTGTAATTGGTTCCACTCGCTCTATCTACAACCACTTTTCACTTTGATTTCTATGACGTTGGATTTCATTACCAATTAGTGATTTCATTGTGAAAATTTTGTTTACATGGTTTGAATCCTTATATTTTTTTAGCGGGTGTTAATTGTTTGTTTTTAATTTTTAGTGACTTTAGGTTTGGATTTTTATTTATTCAACTATTAATATTTATAGTTGGTTTATCTAAGTTGAATCTAATGGAAACAATACTTAAAGTTATTGATAAATACCTCTGTTTTAATAGGAACCCTAATCCTTTCCCTGATTTTGCAAATGTTAGTCCTCCTTATATGGTTACATTGTCACTTCTCAGATTCACGATAGGTTTACCTATATGGATGTTCTAAACTTATTTAATTCAAAATTATCCAATTTTACAACTCAACTAAGTTTTTCACCTCAACCGAGCTCAACATCACTAACCTATTGTTGAAGCTTTATCTTCTTCAGCTAACATTTCCTCCTCCCTTTCTTCCTCTTCGCTTGGTAAAATCCTTGAGGCTAGCAACTAGGTGACTAAGAAGAAGAAGAAAGGGAAGAAGAATAAGAAACAAGATAAGAATGAAATCAACCACCAACCATGGTTATAAGTATTGGTAATGTTGAGGAAATTTTTAAAATGCATCGTAAACCCAAATGCCCTTGCAAGATTTGTAAGGGTGATCAGTTCCTTATCAATTTTCCTAGTATTCCTAAGGTTTTGGAAGTATGGTCAAATAATTATCATCAACTTACTATTGATCCATCAACGAATGATTCTCATATTTCAGGGAAAAAGATTAAGGTCAGGTTTCCTTGTAGGTTATGCAAAGTGACTCATCATAGTCACCTTTTCCCTCACATGAATGAATCCTCAATTTGTTTTTGAAAATCTTACTATTTCACAGCAAAAACTTCCAACTAATTACCGTAAACTTTCTCCCTATCTACCATCAGTTGACGAATTGATTGATCTAAATCCAAGTATAGTCAATACCACTCTTCCATTGGAGAGTGAAACATGTATCACTTAGATTGATGGACTATTTGTTGATCAAGGGATTGAATCGATTCCATCTTCAGTTGATCCCACTCTCCCTTTAGAGAGTGAATCTCATACTTCTCAGGTTCTTCATGTTACCTTAGATTCTTAAACACATGGGGGAATTTCATCTTTTTCTTTTGAACCCCATCCAGGTAATCCAACTATTTCTTTTGATTGGAGTAGAACAAAACCTCGTCTTCGTTCTTATGCCCCTTTCCAAATTAATGTGAAGGCTTATGGTAAGAATGTGTATGCACGAATGTAGATGAAAGTGCTTCTATCAGTATTTTATCCTCAACCTCTTGGCAAGATTTGGGTTCCGCTCAGCTTGGGCCCGTTACACAAAATCTGTTAGATTTTAACATAACTATTAGTAAGCCTTTAGGGGTTCTTCCTAAGTTACCTATTACTCTAGAAGGTAAAATTGTTTGTATTGATCTTATGGTAGTCCAAGGTCCCTTGGATTTCAATTTTTTCCTTTAGTGAGACTATGTATATGCCATGAAAGTTGTCGTATCGAAACTCTTTTGCGTGATGTCCTTCCCTCCCAATGGAAACATTATGACAGTTGATCATCTTTCATTCGTTGATATTGATTCGACTACCAGCCATCTGGAACCCCTGAAAGTTCCTTATCTGCAAGTGGTACCTACCCTTCCAAAGGTTAATTATGTGGCAATCTATCCCATGTTTTTAGTTAACAATGCAAGTGAGCCTGTCACTATTTTCTCGACTTCTTTTGACTTACATCTAATAATTGACGTGGTCAAAACTTCAATGGGGGAATTTGAATATGATTTTCTTATCCCCATTGATCCCCTTGACATGTGTTCCTTCAAAAGAACTTTTCTTCTATCTGATGAAGACCTTTTGGAAGCCATGATCAAGGGGTCTTCCTTGGCATGTGTTTCTTCCAAATGGAAGCCATGATCCAATACATGAGGATATTTCTTTTATTATGTCAACCTCATTAAAAAATGAAACATGTCTCTTGAGGATGGTTCTTTCACTGTGTCAACCTCATTAAAAAATGAATCAACTTTCTCATGAGGATGGTGTTGTACCTCTGAGATAGTAGTAGGTCAATCTACCAATGCCAGAGCATCTAAAATAATTGTTCTGGGGGTTTTTGGTTTTAGTTTTGGAAGACAAATGAATAAAGGTGGATGTAGAATTGAAGTAATTAATCCTTTGGTGTATATTAATACTTCAGCAAAGGGCTGCTATAAAGCATTACACAGTGATATAGATAAAAAATAGTGGTGAGTAGAAGACAACAAAAATATGATTATCAAAGTTCCCAAACTATAAAACAAAACAATCATAAGTTGGAAAACCTTCTAAACTACATTCCAAAGGTTCAAGGTAGTATACTTAATGCTTACACAAGATGTTGATGATTTATTGATTAGAGGGGATTAGCTACATAGACGGTTGCATTAATCCATTCTCTTAATAGATGATCACTTCAGGAGCTTATAAGAATCAATTGAAACAAAAATTGTTCCTACCTAGATATCTTTGTAAGTCATAAGCATATGAAGAAATAACCTAATGATTGAAAACTCGAAAAACTTACAGGATAACACAAAACTGTGTAAAACCAAATTCAGAATCCTCTACTTTGTATTAAGGTTCCAGAAAGACTAAGTACATAAAGTGTATGTAAAAGCTTCTTTCAAGGGTCACTTCCAGGTTTAAAGTAGTATTAACAGTCAATACTTTACAAGCAATGAACTATGAATCTTGAACTCCAAACCCATAACATCTCGAGAAGAGAGTTATTTATATAATGATAAAATTAAAAATATCTCAAAACTGTTTAAGATTTATTCAAGGAAAGGAAAAGATATTCATGCAAGAAGATAGCGGTAGCTCTTGAACTGCTTCTCGCTGTCCCTTTTTTTCAGGTTTTGCTGGCTTTATTTGTTTGATAATTTTCCATTTATGCTACTTTGTTGTTTGTATCCTCTACACTAGCTATTTTCTTGATTTTGATCTTTCTTCTGACTTCTTTAAACTTTGTAACTCTCTTTTTACCTTGTTGAGTAGATTTGACTGTGCATTTTAGGTTTTACTATGTTTTTCAACAGTAAATCGCTCATATTTGTCTTCAAACTGTTATGCAGGCTTGTGTTTATAAACCTAGTACAACATTCTTTACCTACAAAACATAGAAATCATTAAGGAAAATAAGGTGACAGAGGAGGTCTTCAATGGCTTTATGTGAGCTTGAAAGGATATCAGAAGGAGTCCAGGGAATATCAGAGGGTAAACAATGGATTTAATGGCTATGGAGGCACAATGTAGGTTACGCTATCTAAAACAGGCAAAATAGAGCAAAAATGACTTTTTATGCATTTAATGGAAAAACAGTTAACTTTTGAACTATATATATATGCGTTGGGTTCAAGCTTCCATATCGCAGTCGAGGATTGCAATACACGGAGGGTTATGCTATAAGCGGGACTGCGATGGAGGGCGAATGCGAAATGTAATATATTATGATATATAATAACTGCGGGTCCGGACTTCCCATCATATATCACAATCAGAGTTCATAATGCGGGGAGGGTTATTTATATGAAAGACTTGCTATCCCGTTGATGCGATACTTTTATGAAATACATAGTTTTATAACAAAACTAAGGGTTTTCGGGATATTTAAATAAATGGAGTTAATATATACAACAAGGAAGCTTTTTAAGGGTTTATTACATTAAATTAATGTTAATATGAAATATGATCAAAAAAGGGAAATGCGAATAAGTATAATGTTTTTTAATGAATTATTTGACTTTTCATATAAACATTTATACTTAAGGTAAAGATATTTTTATGGGTTTTTGTGTAAAAAGGGATTTTACATGGAATTTTTACTTTTCCTAGGTAAAAAGGGATTTGACCTTAGGAAAAGGGATTTTATGGAAATGAATGAATATGAATGTATGAAGGGGAAATTAGTAAATATATGAATGAATGGAGATGAATGGAAAGTTAATTACTTGATCAAGTAGACCTTCATCTGCCTTGTATAATTCCCTCATGAGCATAGAAACATGATAAATATTCATTTTGTCTAGTCAACCATTAAACTTCTGCAACCTTTCTCTACTTACCCTTTGCTTATCCTATCATTTTTTCCTTCACTTAATGGGTGCATTTAAGCTAGAAAACCCTTTTCCCTTCTTTTTATTTAGCAAAAATAAACTATCTAATTCTACCCTTATAGCCTCCAAGGGCTTAGATTAAACTGATGAGCACCTTATTATTCTCTAGCTAACTACTGATCTGCCAAGATTAAATAGTTTGGCTAGATCTTTATTCTCTAACTATAACATCAAATTTAAAGAATGAAGCAGTCAAGATTAAACAATTTGACTGTCATGGGTTGTGGCATTTAAAACAAGCTGCACACAACAATTATTTTGCAAAAACAAAGTAGTGGCATTTAGACTTGCTCACTTTCAGAGTTTATTTGTTCTCTTTTCTTTCTAACCTAACATTTTATTTTTGCCCTGATATTTTAGAGCATCTACCTAATATTTTCTTTGATATGGACATTATCATCAAAAATATATTTTTTCACTAGCATTTTATTCACTATGTTATGTCCATATCCTAACTTAACATTTTTTCAAATATTCTATCTAATCAAAACCAAAAAATGCTACAACATTGACTCCATCTAGGGAGTGCTTTCTCCTGTAGAATGCAAAGAACCCACAAATCCATGTCCCTTCTCCTCGGGCTATGGAGTCCTTGCTGTAAGAAAAAATCACACTCACATCTTGGAAAGGAAAAGAAAACCCGAGTATTTACAATGAAAATTATTTCAACTTCTTAGTACTGAATGTAATGTTTGAGAAACCTTCCATTTACAGGATAAGTGGAATATAGCCCCTCAAGATTCTGTAGCACAATAATGTTATTACCCTTTACTTCAGCAATTGCTAAAGGTCCAAACCATAGATTGTCAAATTTGCCATGCTTTCCTTTCTCTTCTCTCCTGGCATCCCATCTTAGAACTAGATCACCTTCCTTAAAGTCCCTTTCCCTATCTCTTTTGTCAAACAAGACCTTCATCTTAGTATGATATTTCATCAATTTGTATTGAACTTCATCTCTGTTCTCATTAAGTTCAATAATCTGATTTATCCTTCTTTAGAAATCATCATGTTCATCTGTTGAATCCTGCAGAAATTTTAAAACAAGGAAGGCCAGATTGGTAGGGAAGATTACATCTTTCCCATAGACTAACTGAAATGGAGATTTTCCAATTGATCTCTTTAGAGTAATTCTATTTTCCCATACTGCATAAATCAAATGTGAATCCCAACTCTTCTTATGATCAGCTAGAGTCTTTTTGATTACCCTTACCAAGATTTTGTTCGATGATTCTGCAAGGCCATTACCTTGAGGGTAGTATGAAGTTGAATGATGTAATAGAATCTGATATTTCTGGCAAAAGTTAATGAATTTAACACTAGAAAAGGTTGTTGCGATATCAATGACAATCTAAGTTGGGAAACCAAATCTAGATAAGATATTCTCCTCAATAATTCCACCCATTTAGTAAAGTAGTCCATTGCATTGAGAATCCATCTATGTTGATTAATTGAAGTGGAGTGAATTTCTCCAATAAAATATAATCCCCATTGAGAAAAAGGTTCTGAAACTATTGATGGAACGTGTTGAAGAGTTGCTAATTTTTGTTTACTAGCAAACATTTGACATGGAACACAACCTTTGACCTTTGCCCCTACTTGCAAGAACAATGTGGGCCAATAAAATCCTCCCCTCAGATTCTTGTATGTTGTTTCTCTCCAAGCATAGTGTCCCCCACAAAATCCTGTATGAAACTGATCACTGATTCCTTCCGTTTCTGATCCTATTAAACATAATAACAAAATATTCAGTGGATCGTTCAGTATAAATTTATATATATAATATAGTACTTGACTGATTTTAACTTGAGGGTTTTACATTGGGTTTTGGAGAATGATGCTGGACACTCAAAATGGATCAAGAAATTTACAATATCTTGCTACTAGTTCAACAACAAGAATTTTTCATCAATGTGTATAGGATTGATCTGTTTTGATTGTAGAGGTTCTTGTGGGCTCTCCCCTGTAGGATGAAGTCAAAGTTCTTATGTATTCTTCCCTTTTGGATGAAGGGAAGGTTCTTGTGGATTCTTCCCTTGTATTATAAAACAGAATTGATTCCAAGTACTTTACAGTTGGATTCAGCTAGAAGAGTTAATCCTTGACTTTTACTAGCTTGATAGTCTTGATAGTTAGATCAAACTCCAGAATTTGAGTGATTCATCTACCTCTTTTCCCATCAGTTTCTCGTTGAGTTAGGACAATTTTCACAACACGATTAAGAACATAAGCAGTAATAGGTGAATGTAAGACATACATCCTGAATGACTTCAGGGCTTGAATGAGGGCATAGGCTTGCTTCTCAATGATGTCATACTTAAGCCTAACACCTCTCATAACGTTGCTAAAAAAAGCTATGGGTTGGTCATGCGAATCTTTATTTTTCTGTAATAGAATAGCAGCAAGGGTTGTTTTGGAGGCGAAATAGAAAATACTAAATGGCTTAGTATAATCGGGGCTGGCTAAGGTGGGAGCTTCATAGATTGCCTTTTTTATTTGTTCAAATGCACGCCTAGAAGTGGGAGTCCAATTGATTTTATGGTCCTTTCGGAGCATGTTAGTTATATCTTTCACTATCTACGCATAATTTGGAATAAATCGCCTTAGAAAATTAACCTTGCCTAGAAAAGCTTGAATCTCCTTTCTGTTTCTAGGCAAGGTCAATTTTTCAATGGCAAATACTCTTTTGGGATCAATTACTACTCCCTCTTAAATTATACGGCCCAACAGTTTTCCTTCTTTGACAGCAAATAAGGACTTCTTAAGGTTCAATGATATTCCAAACTTTCTACACCTGTCAAAAACCTTCATCAAGTGCCTTAAATGTTTCTGATCATATTTAGAAAAAATAGTTATGTCATCAAGATAAATAACCACAAATTTATTTCCTTGACCCACGAAAGCTATGTCCATAGATCCCTGAAATGTTGCTCCAGCATTGGTCAAGCCAAATGGCATCCTAGCATACATGAAGGTACCCCAAGGTGTAGTAAAGTTTGTTTTCTCTCTGTCTGTTGTATCATCGTTCACATGATTATAACTTGAAAAACCATCAAGCATAGAAATTCTTTGTGCTTCTGAAACCATTTACAATAACTGGTCCATTTTGGACAAAGGATAATTATTTTTTAATGATGCTTTGTTCAGATTTCTAAAATCCACGCAGAGTCTTATTTCTCCATTTTTCTTTCTAACAGGAACTAGATTTGCAACCCAATTATAATATCTAAGAGGAAGGATGATCTGTGTTGGTCACTATAATTGCTTATTTAATCAAACAATCAAGTGCTACATAAATTGTCAACCCAGGGAAGTATGTTTATTTCAAAGGCAATCACACACTATATATGCTCAATCTCAAAAGAAATCCAAAGTTGTAGTAAAAGCTACACTAATCACACCTTGCTTTGAGTCAAACTAAAGATCTACTTTGAATTACAGCAAAAACAATCATTCTATTGCAAAATTCAAGATTCAAAGGAAAACAATCATCAGAAGAATCCTAGATTATATTAAGAAACAACAACCTAGGAAAAAGGAACCTGTCAGCAATCTACAAAAGAAAATACTAACTATGTTGTAATAGAGAACATGACCCTATTCCCCAAAGTAGGAACCTTCACCACCTGTCTTTGACTATCACGCTTTCATAAACTCATTCTGCAAACAAAATTACCAATCGAAATGATCAACGATTACCTAGGAATGAATTGTATGAAAACGATGCAACAATCAGTTGAAACAAAGTTTAGCAATAGATAGCAGAGTTCTAACAATGCGTAAACAAGACTCCATTAATGCATAATAGAGTTTCAGCAATAGATAGCAGAGTTATAACGGTGCCTAAGAAATGCATAACAGAGTTTCAGCAAAACAAAATTTTAACAAGGCATGAATGAAAACAATAATTAACACACTACAGAACTAATGGGTGAATCTTGTGAGGAAGGTGGGCCATCTCCTTCTCACAAAATTCCCCAGAAATGAACGGGAACTAAGAAGAAGTGCTCAAAGTGATCTTTGATTCATCTGTCAAATATAACATGTTACAATAAGAATAAACACACCCTTCTCTATAATTTCGTACTCTGTCGTCCCCCTCTAATGCTAATTTCTCCTCTATTTAAAGAGGAGAAATCCTCTTAATACAATGATTACATGTGTACATAAAAATCCTATTCTTAGTCTGATCTACTCTTCTATGCTAGAATAGGATATTCCGATCTTCCATAGCAAAATGTTGTTACAGTGGTTGTAATGGTGCTAGCTTTGAGGTACAACGATTGCGGCTAGTGTAACAGCTCCTTTAATTATCCTTTCTTGTTACTGTTGTATATGAAATATGGTTTCAACATCATAAATCACAGACTATTTCAGCATCGTAAATCACGACTGTTTCAGCATCGCAATCACAGGCTATTTCAGCATTGCAGATCATGGACTATTTCAGCATCGAGATTTGCGTACTGTTTACTGTTTCAGCAACGTAGTCTTCAAGCAACAATAATATATCAACTACAGTCTTCAAACTATTTTAGTAACTATATAGTTCTTATTAGTGGCTAAGTATGAAAGTAATGTAAATTTACATGTAAAACAAGTTAAACATATAACAAAGAGAAGAAACGTTTTATACCTTTGGAAAAATAGATTAATGTAATAATGTAGGCTTAAATGTGAGTAGGAAAAAGATGTAGTGATAGAAAAAAGTATGATAAAAAGGGTACATTATAGGGCCCTAACATCCCCCCCAACTGAAAAGGTTTCATGTCCTCAAGCAACTTCACTCTGAATCAAAATCCGAATACTGGCTCTTGGCATGCAAATTACTTAGGAAGTAGCTGTAGAAGGTTTTGTCTGTTGGAGCTCTGAATCCTTGAACATATTGTAGCCTTTGCCAAGTTACTACTTCAACCTTCTTGGGAAACCTATGATGAGCCTAATACTTCTCCGCTGGCATCCATAGGATGGGAAAATGGAACTGATAACCTATCCAATTTTCACTGCATTGTTGGACACATTTGATGTAACTGGGTACCCAGAAGACTGTTGTCTCAAGATTGGTAGGACTAAAGGGATTATGCTGCTGCCTTTCTTCAGAAGGTTGTTGCCAAAGCATGTTATTTTCTTTTAGGGCAGTAGTCTCTTTGGATTTAATAAACTGTTGGAAATCCTGAAGTATTGTTGCCTGTAGTTGCCGCATTTGTTGAATCATTCCTGGTTTCCTCAAAAATTGATAATATTTTGCAACAAAGGTGGTAGTGTTCTGTGGTTCTAGCCGTATCTAGAGGAGACGATTATCTTCATTATGCTTGGCAGCTAGAAAAGCATTCTGCCACGTAATTTGGTTGGCAAGAAACGAGGCGAGTGCCCAAATCTGGATATCACCAACAAGAGGATTAAGATTAAGTTTTTTGTCCTCAAGAATGGCTTCATTATGAAGATATAGCTCACATAGTAGATGCTGATCACTAGAGGCTTCTGCAAAAGTTTGAACAAAATCTGCTGGTTTGAACACTGCATAGGGTTTTCCATCTTTGATTGCTTTCCTCTGAAAGAATGCAAGCCGTTTTGTAAGGAAAAGAGAGTAATTTAGGGATGGTTTCCTAACAGCCATCAATTTTTGTAGCAAATCGAACATCAGGAGCAATTTTCTTTTTAACTCCTTATTCTGCTTCTTATGGGCACAAGATTCTTGGAGTGTTTGCTTCAAAGTTTCCCAGTTTGAATATATGTGGTTCAGCCAAAGTAATTTGTGCTCCTGTAATATTTTGTGATGTGTAATAGCAGACTCGTTCTTCCATTTGTTCATTATTACTTGCTCATTCCATGGTTGAGTTTGTGTTGCAGCATTGCGAGTGGTAAGCTGAGTTAGAGTCTGAGTAGAAGTAATAATAAAAATAGGAGCTTCAGATTGGACAATTGTATCAAGAGGCAAATTTTGAACATATTTACTAATAAGAACGGAAGCTTCAAATTTAACAGTTACTGTAGGCCATGATTCCTTGCCTTTTCGAATTTTTGAAGGTCCTATTGGTTCCTGTGTAATAGTAGGGCATTCCTTTTCTTTAACTGCAAAAGACGTAGGTGCAGGGGAAGCTCCAGGCATTGGGATTTGAACCAATTTATAGCCTACTTGATCATAAATATCCCCACATTGGCTGCACATATACTCTCTATACTGATCATCTTTTGTGTTTTTCTCTGCCATGGCCGTTGCGCGAGCTAAGGTATACAAATTAAGTTCCCTGTCATGGGATTCCTTTGCCATTACCAGCTCTTGCTTGTAAGCTTCTAGTTCTGATCTTAGAAACTCATTCTCTTGTAAGAGAGAAGCCATTGTTGGTTCTGGTTGTTGATCTGTCATAGGTGTATCAAGAGGGATGACTGGTTTTTGTGTAACAGTCACAACTTCAGTAGCTGGTTCTTGTGGAGCAGCTACAAAATCAACATCTAATTCTACTTGATGTAAAGAAAATAATGTTTCCACACCTTGGGCATCTGGTTCTTGGATTTCCAAAACAAAATTAGCAGCAGGTTCTTGTGTTTTAGCTGTAGTTGATTCTTCTGTAACGGCTATAGTTGGTTCTTGTGTAACAATTACTGAATGAGTAGCTGGTTCTTGTGTTTCAGCTACTGAATGTAAGGAAAATGATGTCACAGCACCCTGGGCATCTGCTTCTTGTGTTTCTAGAACAAAATCAGCAGCTGGTTCTTATGTTTCAGCTGTAGCTGGTTCTTGTGTTTCAGCTACTAAATGTAAGGAAAATGATGTCGCAGTACCCTGGGTATCTGGTTCTTGTGTTTCAATACCCGTGGGTGGAACAGGTAAAAATTTGGGGATTTGGGAGGGTGGAGGTGTACAGGGTTTTAGCAGGATGGTTTGGGGATTTAGGGTAGTGGCGGTAGTTGCTACTATGGTTGAAGTCCTCATTCTTCTTCTAGGTAAAAAGGAAGAGAAATTATCAATTTGCTCCTTTCTTTTTTGAGTAGATTTTTCCTCAATAGTGGAATGGGGAAGGCTATCAGAGTGGTTTTTTCTTTGATTGAACCCCTTGTTCGCTTTCTAGATAAAGGAACAATAGTAGTTTGCTTCCTTCTTTTGCGAGTGGGTGTTTCCTTAGTGATGGAGCAAGGACGATTATCTTGAGAATCACTACTAGGGATATCAACACTAGGAATAGATGATTCTGGTAAATTGTGAGGTGGACTTGGTATGGTAAGAGGGTCAATTGGATCAATTGGGTTTGTAGGCGGGTTAATAGGTATTTCTGAAGGGTCAGGAAGGTTTTGTGGTTTCTCTTCATGAGGGTTTTCAGGGTGTTCAACAGCTTCCTGAGGGTTTATGGGTGGATTGTTTAGGGGAGGGTTTTGTTGGGCAAAACCCTTTTGGATGAGTAATTGAATAGACGACGATGGGTGAGAGAAAGGAGGGGGTTTTTTACCCATCTACAATAATGCACCATATTTCTAAGACATCCGAGTAGAAAGTAAGGAATATTCACCAGTCTAACATGTCGTAAATGAGATAACAAGACAAATTCATACTGGTAAACTACCTAGTATTGGCCTTCACAGGTAATGTAGTGCTTGACAAAATCTGCAACTTTCAACCAAGGAGGCAGCAGTGAGCTAAGTCGAACACCCCGGGCTTTAGGTCCAACTTGTTCTCCTGGCAAGAGAAAATCCAACTGGGCATTAAGAATAATGTGTTTGCGGCTGAACCAGTGAATACTGTGATGGGAAGACTCGAAACCTGTGTTATATCATCCTCTGTGACTGAAATCCGAACCCCTTGAACAATAAAATGATCTTCTTGAAGATTCCAAGCAAATTGAAAAACCTATTGTTGATCGAATCCTTGGAGCCTCTGAAAATAACCTAGCTTGCCCGCCTGCTGAAATATTTGGTAGACTTCTGGATACAATTCTAGCAGGTTTGTCGTGGCAAGTTCGTATCATATAGCAGGACCTCCCATAGCTATTCAACTCAGTAAAATGTATAGTCACTGAGCCAAGTAACTGCACCCGAATAGAGTAAATTTTGTGGATGAGGACATGTAAGTGATGGTGAAAAGGCAAAGTAACGGGTAAAAAGGAGTGACGGTAGTCAATTCGTGTGAAATGATGGCATAAAGTTTCAATACCCCCCCCGAACTACGGCTGAAATAATGACTTTAAGTGTATGGGGATCATGGTAATAATGAATCAGCATCTTCTCACTAACTATAGTTTAATTGTATTTACATATAAAGTTTACGTACCTTACCTGTACCTTTAATTCATACTTCGAAAAAAATATAATGCCTGTTCATAATAGATTTGCGGTAATCATGGAAGAACTTCGGAATTATGAGAGAAGTTGTACCAAGGATTTGTTTAATCATGGGAGAAGGTAGTGAAAGGACAGAATGTAGTATGAAAAATAGGAGAAGTAAGAGGGAAAGAATTGAAGAAGATGATTGTATGATAGGAAATGCTGAAAAAAGTTGTGTTTTAGCAACAGGAAAGGAATGGAGAAAATGTTGTTGCCGAGTGATGTTTCAGCAATGGAAAATATTGCTCAAGAAATGATGTTTCAGCAATGGAAAAGATGAGGAAAATGTTGCTCCAAAGTGGTGTTTCAGCAATGGGAAAATGTTGTTGAAGAAATGGTGTTTCAGCAATGGGAAAATGTTGCTGAAGAAATAGTGTTTCAACAACGGGAAAATGTTGTTGAAGAAATGGTGTTTCAGCAACGGAAAAGATGGGGAAATAGGGACATGGAAAGAAATGAGAGGGAATGAATGATGGGGATTTTGAAGATGAATGGATTGAAGAGAGCGGGAGAAATGCTTCACAAGATGAAGCTTGGATCTACTTGTAGTAAGATTTTCCTTTCTTGGTAGGGCTCTTTTGGATTGAGAGTCTGCAAAAGAATCAATTGTAACATGCCATCCCTTGGCAAGGATTATTAGTAAAAGAAATTTTAATCTAATACTAAAAATAAAATTCATAAAAATTAAATGCAATGAGGGGCAGGAGGCTCCTCTAAAAAGAGATAATGTGAATCTGCCATGCATGTGGCCTTAAAATCTTCTTTGGAAATGCGGTGCTGGTATAGACGGAGCCAATGACCATTTACTAATAACAGTGTTTTAGAGTCATCAATTGTTAGGAGCCTTACGGTTCCATTGGGGAAAAGAGTATCCACTTCGTAAGGTCCTAGCCATCTTGTACGTAGTTTCCCTTGAAATTATTTAAACTGAGAATCATATAATAAACCCCAATTACCTTTTTGGAATTACTTGTGCTTGATGGTTTTGTCATACCATTTTGTTCTTTGTTGTTGAATCATAGTTGTCTGATGAATGGCATCTAATATTTTTTCATCCAATTCATTAAGCTATTGCAACTAGGTTTTCTGTGCATCAATCAAATCAAGGTTAACAACTAAAGTAGTCCTTAAGGTTTTGATTTCAAATTCCACAGTAAAAACAACATTTTTACCATAAACTAATTCATAGGGAGATAATCCTGTAGTGTTTCTCCAAGTAGTTTCGTAAGCCCATAATTCTTCTGGGAGCTTTTTGTTGGGTTTTTTTTATATTATTTCCACATAGTTAACAGGGGGTTTAAGGGGTACCCGTAACCCCACTTTATGGGGTCCGGGGCAGCGCCCCAGAAAATTTTGGTTTTGGACCCTAT
>APFE030885635.1:0-26890 GCA_000404065.3 Pinus taeda
AAGCTCAAAGCAATCCTCACACAACACACCAAATGCCTACAAAGAGCAGCACTAAAATGCACTAAGAATTCCTCAATCAATGTCTATCTGTTCCAAAACTAGCTGCTCATGGGCCATGGAGGAGGCTTATAAAGGAGAAGGAGTCTCCTTGAATAGGTAAAGGATGAGCTTTCCCCCAAGATAAAGGGATGGTCAGTCGAACAGACATGCCAGAGAAAGGATGGCGACCTCAACAATGCTAACAACCAAGTCTGGAGGGATCTGGAAGGTTGGTTGTTAGAACAAATTCGCCCAAACAGGATCAGCGTGGGTGAGACACTGAGCTGGCACGCTGACATCGCAGATCAACTATAGAGGAGGTTTGGTCAGCGCTCAACAGGACAAACGGAGGGTGCGCTGTCCGTAAAATGGGACCAGCGCGGAAAAGACGTGTGCTTCCGTGCTGGCAGCGCAACAGTAACACTGACCTCCGCCTGTCAGCGCGGTTATTAAATAAATAGACGCGATGATTCATTTAACTTAGGCAAAGAGGGTTTTTAGCCATTTTGAGGAGCATGAGCATAGGTGAATGTAGTTTCACAATGCAGTAGGGAGACTGACATGATGGCAGTGACATTTTACTGTGTAACAATCTATATATCTACCTCCTTGTTGACCATCCCAATGGATATGGGCTAGGATGGTCATGAACCTCCAATACAAGTTTTCTAACCAGATCCACTGCTATGATATTTTCCTACAATCCTAAGTCAAACAAAGCATCAATTTTTGTCTTCTTAACCAATGTAATTATATGAAACAGTTTGGTCAACTCCTTCTCTTCCTGATGTTAGAGGCTACCTAGATTCACCCCCTTTTGCATCGATGTACAGACAATATTATCATCCACATATGGGTTTATTTCCACATGATTGCTCAAATATGTGGCTATAATATTTTTCTTCTTCACAACTTTCTTTTAATTCTTCAGTTTGAGCTCTAGATATAATTTCCAAAACTTCTCCTTTCTGTGACCATCAATATTGCAATGATTTTTAGGATCTTTGCATTGGTGTGAAATGGTTATTGTTTTCTTATATTTTATCCCTTTCCATTTTTTCTTCCTTTCTTTTGAAGCTTCATAGTGTTACTTCTACTTTGAACAACTTGATTGCCCTTTCTTCTAACCTATGTTTTCTAGATATTGTGCCTACACAGAAGCCTCATCCACAATTATGGGTTTGAAAAACATCATTTTCTTCCACATATGGTTGTGTGGACTCCCTATATACTTGAGGAGTATGTTTGGGTTCTCAGGAGAGATACCCAACATTATTGATATCTTCTTGGATTATTTGGTGTAAACTTTTACACTTTACACCTGTCTCTGCCTAAAGTAGTGCCACCAAATCCACTGGTCCTCTACATCCTCGATATGGTATAATTGGAATTTTAATATAGTTTCAAAGTCCTCTCATTTAATAATTTGAGGGTCCCCCTATAGCCTCAAGTCTTCCATGTGGTTTTTCCACCTGATTATGGCATGGCCCTCTAGTTTCAAATGAGAGAATGTAATTCTATGTTCCTCTTCTATTTGGTGAACACTATAGTAAACCGATAATTGTTGCAAGCAATGATTTAATTTCAAAGCATCAATCTCACCTTCACATGGCTTAACATTGACCTTCAATTGCATCTTGGATAGGGTCTGTGAATGGTTCACGACACTCAAACTAGGTTGTTTTTTTCAAGTTTTTTCTTAGACTCCTTCTCGAGTTCTTCCTAATCCCCCTATTTTCCCTCTTATCATACCTCTAAGTTGAAACCTCCATCTTCTTTGATTCCAAGTGTATTTTCAAGAGCCACCATAAGGAGATTCATATTAATATTGATATTTGTCACCTAATTTTCCCTTGAGAACCTCTCCTCTATAGGATCTCAAGGGTTATTGAAAATATATCCATCAACCATGGTTGGATTTTTATGAATTTTTGCTTAAACCAATCTGGATCCCTACAAATTTGTACAAAATACCTAAAGATATTTTCTTTGATACCAATATGATTTGTAAAATTTCCATGGATATTCCACTGGAAAGTTCATCGCAATATATATGATAAAATAATATGAAATCTATATTACCAAAGTGTAAATTACTTTACATTTCAATTCTAATATCACTGGTTTAGTTGTTATGCGTGCAATATATAAAAACGTGGGAATAGAGAAAAATGTAATACAAAAACACACCATTCACAATGAACACCAAGATATGATATGGGAAACCCTTTCAGCACACAACCTAGCTGGAAGGCGAGGAATCTCTACTCTCTTTTGTTTGGAATGGAAATGGTGCAAATACAAAGGAGTATGCACTCTTTGTCGAGTAACTTGAGTCTTGTGGCCAATGGGATGATACACAACACAAACCCCCTCTATTCTACTCTCTTCCTATCCACACTCAATTATTCAACTCTAATATGGAACAAAATGCACCCTTTTTCCTCCTAACGACCAAGTTGTAACAAAGCCCGATAGCCCGTTAGGGGTTAGATTTGACACATTCAACCCTTAACATGAGTTATAGCTCAACCCTTATAAAGTATTCTATGTATTCCCCATGTTTCTAGTTCATTTTCCATGAGTAACAAGGGTTGATGTGGTATCCTCTTGAATTATGGTGGTCAACCATGATAGGTCAACTTCCATGAGGCATAACTTTCTCATACGAGCTCTCGTTGAGACGATTCTTGCATCGTCAGAAAAGTATCACTGTGTAGATTTTGGAATATAGGTACATTGCAAGTTTAGGACCACAAAAATTACCATTTAAGGCCTCAAAATGTTTACTAAAGTATTTCACCGCTATTTTTCCAGATTGGGGTTGTTGGTAAAAATGACACTGCAAATTGATTCCTCCAATTTTGTCCACTTTGAAAACCAAAGATGAATGAAAAACAATATAATGATACATTTTGGATCAATATCATAATCCATGATAGAGTTCACTTGTTCTTTTTTAAGTTCAACCAATAATAGTTATTTTGAGTGACACACATCAATGTTGTGCTAATGTTTGTGGAACTTACACCACTTCCCAATGCCCTTCTTTGACTTCCCATTACCCTTCTTCGCTTTGTCATTTGAGTTGGTTGTCTTGAGGTTGGCTCTCCTCACTTTTTCCCTTGTTTTGTGAATTAAGACTGCCTTTTTTAGGCTTTTGTTGTGGCATATTTACATATCCAAATTCCCACTTATTCCTATACTTAAATTTATGCGCAATTTCGACAACATATAATCCATTTATGATTGGACGTACTTGTGTAAGTCTCTACGATACTTCAAAACTAAGTCTCGCTCGAAGCCTTTAGTACCCAACTTTAAGCACAAGGTATGGAAAATATTGGTGTACTATAACATTGTCTAATCTTTATCTTTTTGTAAAGTTGTCCATCTCATGCATTAGTCATCATATTTCCCATTAGGGCAGAATTCCTCCTTGAGGGCATAAAAAAAGGAAGCCCAAGTAGGTCTCACCTTGGATATTGTAGACTCGTCTTCATTTCATCTCTCTTAATAACCTTTCAACCAATCTTTGACATAGGGAAGGGATTTTAGAAGCACAAAGGAAAACTTTCCATTGTTGCAAAAAATGGATTGAGCAATAGCCTCTAACCAATTTAACCTTTTCTCCAAAGCACTTGCATCTATCTAGCCTTCAAATAAAGCAGTATTAAAGTTAACTTGTATCTTGAGCGGTGTCACACCTTTAAAATTGTCGCTTGTTAAAGGTGCTTCAATGGTCGTTGGTAATCATCAAACAATCTTAGGTGAAGTTTTCCATCATCTCGTTCCTTCGTCGTGTGAGTGCTTCCTTGAGCAACAACTTGAGAAGATATCCACCTTTATCATCTCTCTTTTCTTCCATTGTGTGGATTTGTTGGGTTGGTAAGAGTAATTGTTCCCATGTAAAACTAGATTGAGACCCTACTCTCTGTACCCTAACCTCATCGAGGACATGCAATGAGAAACAAGGAGTAGATTTTTTTCATACCACTAATTTGGGTGTACAAGGAACAAATCGAAAAGTCAAGAAAGGAAATGGAACACACACACAAAGAAATATAATAGACAACATAGTAATATAGTGAACACCCAACTTTTATTAATAAATCAAATTGCAAATTACTGCATAACACAAACTAACCGCAATGGTGGTAGTTTATCTCTGAACATAAAGAGATGATGGCTATGCTCATCCCAAAAGCTTTTACAATCGGTTGAAAGAGTGGCCCTTTAATACAAAGAAAGAATCCTAAATGTATGAAACCCTAACTGTAGAATATGAAGTGCCAAAAGGTTTGTGGGCCTCAATGTGGTTAGTTAGTGTGTCAACTTCCCAAGAGCACAACTTTTAAATACTATTAGCACTCTGTAGTTTCTTAAGACTGTAAAAGATATTTCAAAGGTAACCACAAAACCACTTTTAAGTTTGGAAGCTAGCCATTCTAAACTTAGAGAGGGATCTCTCTAACATATTTAGCTTTATTGTGGTGGGATTTAGGCTAGATATGAGGTTTAGAATTTGTGTTTCAGATCATAAATAACAGGGCAACATAGGCAGGCCATTGGATCTTCAGAGCTTGATGGAGTGATAGGGAGGAAAAAGGTTTAGAATCAATTAAACATAGAGAAATTAAGAATTCTATATTTAATTTTAGTTGGAAAACATATATATAATGCTTAAAGTCGGGACAAAGTGTAATTAAACAATTTTAGCCCATAATTTTCTTTTAAACAATAGAGGAAAGAAACACATATGAAAAAGAAAAGAAATATTACAGAATTACAAGTAGAAAACACATCACCAATTAAGCCTGAAACATGAATCCTCGAACATTGTTTGTATTAATGAAAATGATCACTTTAACACATCAAAAATTAAGCCTGACACATGAATCCTAGAACATTGTTTGTATTAATGAAAAATGATCACTTTAACTAGGTGAACAACTTCACATCAAATGGTAGTCCTTTCTTGCTATAAGTCCCAACATTTGTACTTCAATTTGGGAAGTACTTATACAAAATTATCCAAAAAATATCTTGAGTGAAAACCTCAAGAGTTTTACAAAATATCTTAAATTGCTTATAAAAATAGAACAAAAATATAGATAACTGAAAGGCTATGATGATACGGCACTATCTTCGAGGCTTGTTGTTGATGGTTGGGCCTGAAAAATTGCTGCTTTGTTACTGAAACTAAAACAGTTTTTACTCCAAAATTTGAAACAGTTGATCCCACCTGTCTTCATCCAGAATTGGCATTTTAACCAATTTTTTGTAAGTTTCATCTACCTTAGTGTATTTCTAGAAAGTTGCTTTGACCAGAAATAGATGATTGATTTCAGCTCTGATATGCAAATCGAATTCCAAAGCCTCCGTGAAAACGTTTCTTGCAATTGAGCCTTTGATGGTTGAAAACTTTGATTTGTCCCGAGCTATTGAGTATAATTTCTATTGATAATCTCATAGAGGGACTAACTTGTCTCCAATTCCCTTTTGTCCTAGAAGTCCTTTAAAATGAAATGCAATGAATTTCTCATGAAGCTTTTGGATGTGGGTCTCCAAGTGCAGACACTAATTTTCCAATTGTACCAACAAGTTCCTTTTAGTAAGGAAACTCCTAACCTCCAAGATAGTTTCAGCCCTATTTTCAATTTCAAAATATGCCAACTCATCCTTAGTTTTTGAATTCAAAATTTTAATTAAGGTGTTAGCTTCCCCTGGCCTCTATCCCAAGCTACTACTCACAACTTCCATTAACTCCTTTGATCTTTACACTAAGTCCTCCTGTTCAAATATTATCTCAGTTGAAGGCCAAATTTCTATGATGGCCTCATTTATCTCAACCCAAATGCATTCTTTGGCCTGCGCTAGTGTTTGAGCCATCACAGACTCATTCTCTAGTTGCTCAATCTTTTAGGATAACCTATGAGATTTCTGTAGCTCTGCTATGTATGAATTATCTATTTTTAATTTCTGATCCTGCAAAGTTTTAAATTGGGATTTTAATTTTTCACTTTCCTACCCTCTGATGGACAGGTCTTCCATGGCTTTAACCAACTCATTTGAGGAATCTGTTGTCTGGGCTTCTATTGTTGTCAATGTAGATGCTCCTGTTGTGGTTGCAACTGAAATGGGCACTACGGTTAGAGGAACTATGGCTAGCTGTGTTGACTACTCTTTTTCCTTGAGAAGTCTTTCTATCTCGACTTCCATATCCTTAATTTGCATGCTTTTCTCAATTATTATCTTGAAAATGTTCTCTTTTTATTTTTCAAGCTCTCCAACTTCCCTAGCTTGGGGAACCTCAGTGGAGGGAAGCCTTATTTGTTTCCTCAATGTTGTTATGTCCTCCAATGATTTGATCCTGGTGTCCTTAGCCAAGGATGAGATCTTTTCAAGCTTCAATTATGATTGTATGTTGTTGAGTGAGACCTGCAACTTGGAAGTTGTCATGGAAGTGTTGGTCAAGGTAGAGTACAACATTTCACCAGCTTGTTTATGTAGGTCTATTTGGTCAATGGGGTGAATCTACTCAGCATCAAAGGAGAAAACAAATTTCTTGTTATCAACTGGAGTCTTCATAAATGGAATTTGTGCTTGAAGGAATGCAGTTTGTATTTTCTCCTTTTCTGTATCAAAGGCTATAAGAATCCTGTGCTTTGAAGAGGTTGTTTGCTTCCAGAATTGGGTGTATGTAGAGGCCTTAAGCTACTCATTCTTATTCTTAATTTCTCTGTATTTTGCAAAAATATTTGGTTCATCCTGGTCCTAAAGCAATTCTGTTATTTGAGTTGTATCTAGGGATCTTGGGAGACTGAGGAAGATGGAGACCCTGTGAATGTATCTTCTCCTCTTTTAGGAACATGATGGCATGTTAGAACTATGGTGGCCTGCCCCTCATCCTCGTGCTGAAAAATTGATTTAGTATTAGCCTTGTGCTTCTTATTGTATATAATAAATTGCTTGACTCCAATCTTTGTTACTGAAGGGAATCATCCTCCCTTGGTCTCTTGTCTCTTTTTTCTTGAGGTACTGGAGTCTGTGAGGTAGTCTTGGATATCACCTGTTCTTCTGCTTCATGTAGTGCATCCTCTTCCCACTGACTTTGATTCATGAACTTATCTATCTCTGGTCTAGGAGTGTGAGTGTAGGGAGTGGTTTTCTGCTCCACCCTCAGCATAGAAATGATGGCAAAAGGTTCATATGACCAGGTGAAACTCAACTTGAAGTTCATCTGCTTAAGGATAAAATATGCCTCCTTACCTGCTTCTCTAGTGTTACAAATAAATGGCCTAACCTATGCCTTGATTTTAAACTGAGACTTCTTTTTTGCTCCAACAAAATGAAGGTCATCCATATTAATCATCTTCCTTATGTATTACAATGAGAAAATCCTCATAGGAACAAATTTTGGCAGTCTGTATGGTGGCAATTCACACCCATAAACTCTGATCTCAGTATAATTTTGGTACAAGTACCAATCTCCTGTCTTAGTATACTCACTCAGATGCATAATTTTTTGAATTTATGGTCCTATCCTAGGCTCTATATTATGGTTAAATGAACATGATATTGTGTGTAAACATTGATCGACATAATCAGAGAAGGTGTACTTAGTGGAATTTTTTCCCACCAAGGTTGTCCAATGGATGACTGACTGTGGATTACCCTGCTCATCTAATTTTTGCAAAGGGAATGAAAAGTTATCTACCTGGTGATAAAGAAATAAATAAACAAACACTGAAGCATATTTAAAATTCCCTCTAGTAGAAAACTTGAGGAACTGGTCATGGATTGATTATGCAATGAACTCACTGTAATTGAAAATAGGTGGTTTCTCACCAGTTGCAAAAATTGATAAGAAACCAACAATGGCTTCATCAACTCACTGATAATATTGATAGCCAATTATGCATTAAATAATCGCAATTACTTGCTTAGTCATCTTAGGGAACATAGAGGATGAGTATGGGGGATTCTTCTTGGGTAATTCGGCATCCTTAGGGAGAAAGATCTCAAATATCTTAGCTCTCTATGGGAAGTTTAAGTTTTTGTAGAATTCCATGAGGGAAATCTACTGAAAGTTGGTGCAGAGAGTTGGAATTTCGCAATTAAAGCATTTGGGAGATGCATTCTGCAGTGATGATGAAGAGGATATCACTATTTTCAGCCACAATTACCCTCTAACTTGGGATATGCTTGAATTGACACCATGAGACGAATTCAGGGAAGTGGTATGTCTAAGGGAAGATGAATTGTGGTAGGAGAGAATCCCAAAGGCTTAGTTCATCACTCTGGTCCAAGAAATTATATTTTAACCATTTATGAAGCTCAAACAGGTCGAATTCACAATTAGTTTCAGCAATTTTGTAATCTTGGTATATAAGTCTATGGTTGGGGGCAGCATAAGATTATCATCTGAGGCCTTGTATTTGCCCTTAGGTGCCATGATAGAAGGAAAAAGAACAAGGAATTGATAATTACCTGGAAAAATAAGTGAAAACTATTATCTATATGCAAATTGAAGGATAGGTACTTGGTTGCAAGTGGTTGGTTATGTTGATTAGTCATAGAGATGTCGTGGACCACTGGCTGAGCACTAGGTCAAATTCTATCTGGTGACTGTGCACTGGAATTCCTGATTGCCTATTATCATGAAACTGAGAAACAAGGCGACGTAACAGGTTTATTATGGATTATATAGAAAAAATGATTTTACCATTGCTCATTTACCGTTACAATGGAGCGGGTCCATTGTGGCGGGAGCGAATAGCATTTATTTCTCAATGGATCGCTGATGTGATGGTGGGAGTGCCAAATGGAACCATCCTCTTGGGGAAGAAGTAGAGATGGGAGATTGCTTTGGCAAAAGGGGAGTGGGGTCAGCAGGTATGACGTGGTCAACAGACAGTGGAGGACTATGGAATGACATAGCAGCAAGGTGGGGATGGGAGGTCCACCCAGCAGAAGGGAAGTGGCAAGGGAGCGGACGAAGTCAACGGTCAACACGAGCAGGAAAGGCGGGATGGTAGTTTTCGTGGGGGGTGTGAAATGCACAGAAGTTGCCACGTTTCCGATGATTACTGCCTTTTCGAACCCCCCCCTTGTGATTAAACATCGGAGGGGCTCGGTGAAGTCGAATAGAATCCCCCGCCGTTGATCCAGGTAGGGTGGATCGGGGCCGTTCGAACATGCGTCCACTTTTATCACATAGTGACAAAAGATTTTGCATCAAAAAGCACTTTATTTACAATTAGAATTGCAACTAAATTAGCAATCTATTTAACCTTAAAGCTTAATTAAGTTCTAAAGACACATTTAAACATGCAGCCCTATTTAATTTTATTCTACCTAATCTAATTCAACCATGATTAGACTTTGTGGTTGATTATTCACTAACCTAAACTAATTTTATTTAATCCATTTTAATCGCAATTAAAAGTTTTGATTCAAACAACTAATCTACTTATGTGTGGCATTTTGACTAACAGCACATTTATTCAAAATTTCTAAAGTATTACTGATGCAATTTTCATTTTTTAGTGACATTTAGATTTGCTCACTTATTCTTTTTGGGCTATTTTTCGTTCGTTTTTCTATTTTTTCATATTTTTTTTTATTTTGTGTTCTTTTCACACAACACACACACACACACATATATTATCCCCTTTTTTATTTTTTTCTTCATTTTCTCTTCTTTTTCTTTTTTAAAATAACTTGCAGAATGAAAGATTATTTACAACAACTCATATACAAAAATCAACAACAACTAGTAAGCTCATCCTATAAAATATAGGACCCTAACAGTGGCTCCAATGGGGATGGCACCCTCCTTGTGAGGTGTCAAGAACGTTGTAGATCAATAGCCTTGATCCCTTGGACATGTTGTCTTTATTCTGGAATTGAAATGGATCCACCTATTCTTAATCATAAATATGGGCAACAAATCATTAGAATCTTAGGGCCTTCTCTTTGGGCTTCAATTTCTTATGTGAGATACCCTCACTCTTGCAGTAGAATTAGTAAAATGATATGTATAATGATTTTAAATGAAAATGATTTAGCTTTGAGGAAAGTAGTGTTTGAGGAGTTTTCCATTGACAGGTCCACCAGGTAGTGCTTCTTCAGTCAAGTCCTTTAATAAAAATACATTATTGCCTTTGAAAGCTTCAATTTTATATGGCCCTTTCCACAAACTATTGGACTTACCATGCTTTTCTTTGTCTTCATTCCTTGAGTCCCACTTTAACACCAAGTCACCTAATTGGAAATCATCTACTTTTGTTCTCCTACCATATATCTTTTTGATGTTGTCTTGAATAAGTTGAGTTTAGTTATACACCTCACCCTGGATTGTTGCAACTGTATGGTCTGGTTGATCCTTCTTTATAAATCATTAGTTTCCACTTGTGATTCTTGTAACAGTTTTAACACAAGAACTCCTAGAGAAACAGGAAACAGAACATCAAGTCCATATACTAGCTGGAATGGAGACATTCCAATAGACTTTTTGGTGCTAACTCGGTCAACCCACGAGGCATTAATGAACTTTTTATGCCAGGATTTTTTTATTCTCATGCAATAGCTTTTTTATGATGTTAACTAACCCCTTGTTGGAGGACTTAGCTAGCCCATTTCCTTGTGGGTAATAGGCAATTGAGTGTCGTAATATTATGTGGTATTTGTTACAAAAATCAACCATTTTCTTTGACTTAAAGGCAACAACATTGTCAGTGATAATCTTGTGAGGGTCCTATAATTTTTATAGGATTGCTTGATTATAGCTAATCATTATTATGTTTTAGATGTTGTAAATAATATTTCCTCCTGCAAATTATTTCTAAAGAGACACCAAGTACTAATACTTAAGGAGAGTTTTGCATGTAAATATTTGGATCAGATCAGACTGCAGGTATTTTCATTAGAAAGAGCTCATAAGCATATTTCCAACAATATATCATACACTCAAATCCAATTCCTAGATCAAAGGCAAAAGCAAGTTGAAGTTTGCACCACAAAGCAAAGCAGAAAGGCCACAAATGGACAAAGTGTTTTCATATATTTCCTACTTAATTTTTATCCTAATTTCGAAGGCAAATTGTAATTAGGCGCATATGGACGAAGTTGTTTTGTCATATATAATTAAACCACGTTGTTTTCAGAGCATCAGGATTTGATCTTGCACATGACCAATGGACCTCATCTATTTTTGGCCCTCCCTCTCCATTTTTCCTTTACCGGGGGGGTCCGGAAAGTAGTTTCTCCCACTTGGCCCCATCCCCTACATGTCATCCTAGTGATTTCGCAGTCCCCCTCATCAAAACCATAAACCATCCACTACCCCCTCCGAAAACCACTTTCCTTCATCCGCCCTACCATGGCTCGCCACATTTCCTCCACTCCTATCCCGACACCTTGCCATGTCCATTATGTAATTAACTCTTGACCTCACTGTCACTCCCACACCATTCACTTCCTTCCACTTGAACCTTTTTCCCCACTCACATCCACTTCATGTTTCAACATCACCTCCTGCCTCCACGTCATATGTCTATTTCATGGCCAAGTAAAACTACGTTTTTTCCCTATACAATAATTTGATTTCAAACGTGGTTTACAAACAACTGAGAACGTATTTTAAAATACTGAAAGAGGTTTTTGTTTATAACATCCTCTTGTACAAAAACCTCTCTCAGTTTTCTCACAGCTATTATGGTTTGGGAGATGCTAATGATTATTTGAAGGTAAATTTTCAAGAAATTTCTTGTTTCAGTCACCTTTTTGCAGAGAATATTGTGGATAATCAGAGATGGACCTTGGGAAATTGGAAGAAGTTTTCGTTCATAAGATTCCAAAATACAAAATCATATATCACTTTTCACACAACTATCAGGGATTAATAGATACACTCTCATCGTTTTAGTTTATTTTTTCGATTGTGCACTGTCCTGTTTTAGTCACCTTTTTACATAGCACACTATGGACAATTAGAAATGAATTTTGGTAAACTGGAGGAGGTTTTTGTTCCTCATATTCTAAGTTACAAAAACCTCTCTCCCTTTTTTAACAACTATTATGGTTCGGGATATACAAAGTTATTACACGACCCAATTTTTCATAATTTTGGGAGCAAAAAGCTTAAAGACAGTTAATGACTTGGATGCCACCTCATCAAAAGAGTTGCAATCAAATTCGAATTGCTCTTCTTTGTCACCAAAAATCTAGAAATATAGTGCCAAGTAGATTCATTAGTTTTGAATGTCCTATATTTCAGTTCTATTTGTGTGATACAGTTGGAGATATTTGTAACAAATCTTTATAATTTTTCAAGATATTTTAGTTTAGAATTTGTATAAATTCTTCATCATTTGAAGTAAGAGATGTTGATTTCAAAATGTAATTTATGTTGCATATTGTAATCTTGAAGTACTGGAGCAACAATAATATAGGGACCTTTCACAAGATTCATGTGGTGTGTTAAATGGTGATGTGTTTCTTCTGTCTATTTATTTAAACGATGTTATTTCTTTCCTCTGTTATTCTAAATCTGAATTAATCAACAGAAACTGTGATAAATAGGATTTGTTATCAAGAGAGCCCTATTTTGGTTGTTGTTAATTTAAATGTTTTCCATTGAAGTCAGGTCAAAGAATTCTTAACTACTCTTTGGTCTTTACTGAACCTTACACTTTTGCTTTTTCACCATCCATTTAAATTCTGAAAAGATACAGTTAATGAAACCTAGCTTGCCCTGTGAAAACTCCTCTAAAAATTGATGTCAAACTCTAGTTTATTTTATTGACTCCATAGCCCAATGGAATTATAACACTCAAATCAGCCAAACCAATCAAACAAAACAAACAAGTACAATCATAGCTAGCCTAAAACTTAATATATAAAACAAAGCTAAATTAAATAGAGAGATCCCTCTATGAAGCTGTCAGTGCTAGATCCCAGCTTCCAAATTGGTTTTGATGTCGTCCTATGTGTTTACTCCCTCAACCTCAAAAATACAAAACGACAACATAGTGGTGATCATACTAGGGATCTGAAAGTTTTAGGTTCCTAAGAAAAGTATATCAAGTTCTAGATCTGATTACTGATGGTGGATAGTGATCAGACACAAGAAGGTTGAATCATCCACCTGGCGACTCCACACAGTTTCAGCTCAATCGGAAGACTCCACTGGTAGAAGAATTCAGAAATCAGGACATTCATGCTGACTCCACTACTTACTGATCAAGGTGTTTCCTAAAGACAAGATGACAGGGTATGTGGTAAACCCTATATCTTGTGAAGTTATAAAATAAATCAGGGATGATTTAGCTGATTTTCGAATAGATGACGTCTTTTCAACAGTCGTGCTTCATTATTTGAGATCTCTCAAGTCTTCTCCTGAAGGTAAAACCTATTTTTTCAAATTAGTTGTTGAAGGTTTGTAAAGGAGATTGAGCTTTTAGATGTTCAAATCCAATCAGATGACTTCCAAGATCCTAAACAATTCTTGGAAATTCTCCCTCGTCTCAAATGAGAAATAGCAGTATTGCATGTTGATGTTGAAATTGAGCATTGTTTTGAGAGTAAATCAAATGACTCATATCGGAAACTGTATAATGATATAGAAAGCATATGTGGAATACCAAATCATGACCATAAATTTTCAAAATACTTTGAGCATCAAGTAATAGGTAATGTCTTTCATGATCCCATAGCTATCTATATGGAGAATTTTTTCACTACAAAGTCCCAATCAATTTCTAGTACCTCCCCTATTTTCCATGATTCTAGAGCTCTCTGTCATGAAGATCAAGTTGACAATCAGTTTCTAGTGCCCTTGCAAGCTCTAGTTTTGATTCTTCTTAAAGACATTGAAGGAGCAAAGGTATTGGATCGGATTTTTAATTGGCTATATTGGATATTTTACATTTTGTAAACTCAAGCATTTGGTGTTAGAATAGGATTGTATATACATAAATAAGCTTATCAGGTAAGAATCTTTTTAGCGTTCAAATTTTCAGTGTGCAGCAGTGATTTCAGTTATTAGTTTCAGTTTTGCAGTTTGCAGTACAAAGTTCAGTTTGCAGTTTCAATTCAAATTTCAGTACACAAATCGGATTTTGTTTAAAGTTTAGAAAAAATGACTAAGGTTTTCAGTTGCAGAGGTTTTCTATGACAGAGCAAGTTGCAGATTCGGGATCAACCCAATGGATCAGGCTACTAGTCTATGGTGTTATTGACACTTCACCAGGAAGTGCCATCCCTAGCTGGAGCCACTGTTAGGGTCCTATAATTTTTATAGGATTGATTCATTATTGTTGATCATTATCATGTTTGAGATGTTGTAAATACTATTTCCTCCTACAAATTATTTCCAAAGAGACACCAAGTACCAAGATTTAAGGAGAGTTTTGCATGTAAATGTTTGGATTAGATCAGACTACAGGTATTTTCATCAGAAAGAGCTTAGAAACAACTTTCCAACAATATATCATACACTCAAATCCAGTTCTTGGATCAAAGGCAAGAGCAAGTTGAATTCTACACCACAAAACAAAGCAGAAAGGCCACAAATGGACAAAGTATTGTCATATATTTCATACTTCATTTTTATCATAAGTTTGAAGGCAAAGTGTAATAAGGCGCATATGGATGAAGTTATTTTTATGTATACAGTTAAACCATGTTGTTGTCAGAACATCGAATTTGATCTCGCAAATGATCAACGGACCTCATTTGTTTTCGGCCCCCCTCTCCATTCTGCCTTTACTGCTGGGGGGGTCCAGAAAGTAGTTTCTCCCATCGGGCCCCATCCCCTACTTGTCGCATCCTCATGATTTTGCACCCCCCCCCCCCAGCCAAAACCATAAACCGCCCACTACCCCCTCCGAAAACCACATTCCCTCATTTTCCCTATCGTGCCCCACCATGTTTCCTCCACTTCATGTCTCCACTCCTATCCCGACACCTAGCCATGTCCATTACGTAATCAAATTTTGACCTTGCTGTCACTCCCACACCATTCACTGCCTGCCACTTGAACTTTTGTCCCCACTCACCTCCACTTCATGTCTCCACATCACCTCCCACCTCCACGTCATATGTTTGTTTCATGGCCAAGTAAAAGTACATCTTTTCCATATACATAATTATACTTTCAAACGTGGTTTAAAAACAACTGAGAACTTATTTTTAAATACTGAAAGAGGTTTTTATTTCTAACATCCTCCTGTACAAAAACCTCTCTCGGTTTTCTAAGAACTGTTATGGTTTGGGAGATGCTAATGATTATTTGAAGGCATATTTTCAAGAAATTTCTTGTTTCAATCACCTTTTTGCAAAGAATATTATGGATAATAAGATATGGACCTTGGGAAAATGGAAGAGGTTTTGGTTCATAAGATTCCAAAATACAAAATCCTATCTCACTTTTCACACAGGTATCAAGGATTAAGATAAGCACTCTCATCATTTTAGTCTATTTTTTTTACTGTCTAGTGTCCTGTTTTAGTCACCTTATTACAGAGCATATTATGGACAATCAAGAATGAATTTTGGTAAACTAGAGGAGCTTTTTGTTCCTCAAATTCTAAGCTACGAAAACTTCTCTCATTTTTCTAACAGATATTATGGTTTCGGATATACAAAGTTATTACAAGACCCTACTTTTCAGAATTGCGGGAGGAAAAAGCTCAAAGACGGTTAGTGACTTGGATGCCACCTCATAAAAAGAGTTGCAATCAAATTCGAATTGCTCTTTTTTGTCACCAGCAATCCACAAAGATAGTGCCAAGTAGATTCATTAGTTTTGAATGTCCTATATTTCAGTTCTATTTGTGTAATACACTTGGAGATATTTGTAACAAATCTTGATATTTTTTCAAGATATTTTAGTTTAGAATTTGTATAAATACTTTATCATTTGAAGTAAGAGATATTGATTTGTGAATGTAATTTTTGCTGCATATTGTAATTTTGAAGTATTGGAGCATCAATAATATAGGGACCTTTCACAAGATTCATGTCGTGTTTAAAATGGTGAAGTGTTTCTTCTGTCTATTTGTTTAAACGTTGTTATTTCTTTCCTTTCTTATTCTAAATCTGAATTAATCAACAGAAACTGTGATAAATAGGATTCGTTATCAAGAGTGCCCTATTTTGGCTGTTGTTAATTTAAATGTTTTCCACTGAGGTCAGGTCAAAGAATTCTTAACTTCTCTTTGGTCGTTATTGAACCTTACACTTTTGCTTTTCCACCATCCATTTAAATTTTGAAAAAATCCAGTTAATGCAACCTAGCTTGCCCTGTGAGAACTCCTCTAAAATTTGATGTCAAACTCCAGTTTAGTTTATAGACTCCATAGCCCAATGGAATTAGAACACTCAAATCAACCAAACCAATCAAACAAAACAAACAAGTATAATCATAGCTAGCCTAAAACTTATCTATAAAACAAAGCTAAATTAAACAGAGAGATCCCTCTCTGAAGCTGGGAGGGCCAGATCCTAGCTTCCAAAGTGGTTTTGATGTTGTCCTATGTGTTTACTCCCTCAATCTAAAAAATATAGAATGACAACCAATCTTATGGGGGCATCCAACCCTAGACAAAATATTACCTTCTAAGAATTGGATAATGACAATGTTTGTGGCTTGCCTGGTTGGGATAGCCTCAATCCACTTGGTAAAGTAATCAATGGCTGTTAAGATCCATCTATGTTGACCTGAGGGGCTGGGATGGATTTCACCAATGAAATCCAGGCCCCACTGTTGAAAAGGAGTTTCAACTGAAATGGGTTTCAATGGTAAAGGAAAAATATTTCTCTTGCCTTCAAAGATTTGTCACTAGTGGAAAGTGGTGACTTTCTTATGCACATCTACAAACAAGGTGGGCTAGTAAAGTCCAACCCTTAGGATTTTGTTGGTTGTGGTTTTCCAATACAAATGACCTCCATAGTCTCCTTGATGAAATGCTTACATGACCATGTCTACTTCATCTTTCAATAAACAGTTTAGCAAAATACCTCTAGAATCTTTCCAATATACATTATGATCTAAAATACTAAATTTCATAGATTTCAGTTTCAGAAACTTGAATGGTAATATAGATAGGTAGTTTGCTCATGAGCTGCAATCAATAGAAAGGGATCCACCCGCAATAGAAGAGGATCGGATCCACCTGAAGTAGTCAAGTCCTAATCAATAGAAGAAGTGGACTCTCTCCGACCTACGAGCCATGAAACAAAATCGATTGAATACGTGGAGTTCAGAAGTGGAAATCAGTTAGTGGCATGAGAAGAAGTAGGGACGGGACTGAGGGAATTCATTCCAGGAAAGAGAGCCGGAAATCCTCCCGGTAGAAGCGAATAGACAGAAGTAGGAAAGAAACTAGGAAAATATCTTAAGAAAGATCAGAATGCCAGATGGCAGTGTTCATTCAGGCAGGGGTTTCTACGAAAGACCCAATTGCTGACTCTTCTAGTGTTCACCACGAGGATTTCACAGAAGGGGAAGAGGAGATGAAGATTGGGGTTCACCAGGCAAGAACGAGAGGTTCGTAGTGTGACAGGCTAGGTACGCTGCTCACCTATATCAGTTATGGGGGTAGAAACTGAAAGATTAGAAAAGGGATTAGACACAGAAGAAGAATCTTATGTTGGGCACGGTCCTATTGATGTCAATTCAATTGAAAAGCAAGATTTTGTCTTGGTTAAACTAGGAGGAGCTTGTAAGTTTTGTAATACAAAGATTATTTCTACATACCATGGTGAGGTGGCAAAGGCTTCTGATACCTGTGGAGTCGCCAGCTCTTCATGTTCATCTAGTGCAGCAATAAAATTGATATCAAGCGCATGAAAATTGGACTCAACCATTACCTTTGCCAATCCCTGAATTTTGATGAGCTTGGTTGGTTTAATCTCAATGCCATGCTCTAGGATCATAGCAATCCATTTCCCTCTTGTGTCATCTGGGTCAGTCTGTGTGAGAATATATTTTACCATAACACTTCGAACAAATGCTATGATATGAGAATGCAAGATGTACACTCTAAAATCCTTTAATGCCTTTACCAAAGCAAAGGCTTGTTTTTCCATGATGTTGTACTTCAGTGATGCATCCTCAGAGCTCTACTGAAAAAAAAAAAAAAATAAATAAATTAATAAATAATAAATAAATAAATAAATAAAAATAAATAAAAAAAAAATAAAAAAAAAAATAAATAAATAATAAATAAATAATAATAAAAAAAATAATAAATAAAAATTAAAAAAAAATAAATTAATAATATAATATAATAATAATAATAAATAATATAAAAATAATAATAATAAAATAAAATTAAAAAAAAAAAAAAAAAAAAAATAAATAAATAAATAATAAATAATAAATAAATAAATAAAATAAATAAAATAAAGATAAATAAATAAATAAATAATAAAAAATAAAAAATAAAATAAATTATGGGTTGTTCATGGCTTCACTATTTTTCTGCAATAAGACAATCGTAATATTATGCTCAGATCCAAAAGAAAAAATGATAAAATCCTTTGTAAAGTCAGGGCTTATCAAAACAAGAGCAGTAGTTAAAGCTAAATTTACTTCACTAAAGGATTTTTTGGCTTTAGTATTCCATTTTATTTCCATGTCTTTCTTTAACATATTTGTAATGGATCTTAAAATTTGAGCCAAGTTAGGAATAAATCTTCTAAGAAAATTTATCCTACCAATGAAAGATTGAACTTTTCTCGTTTTGGGGAGGGCCAATTTTCAGTATGGCTTCAACTTTGTTAGGATCAATTCTAATACCTTCTTTAGAAATGACATGACCTACAATTTTTCCCTCCTCTAACCAAAAATGGTTTTCTTAGGGTTTAAGGAGATACCATATTTTCTACACTTTTCAAAAACTCTTCTTAAATGCAATAACTGTTCTTCATCTAACTTCAAAAACACAATTATATCATCTACGTAAATCACAATGGATCTATCAATTTTGTCAGCAAAGGATATGCCCATTTCTCTTTGGAAAGTGTCCCCAGCATTCATAAGGCCAAAAGGCATTTTTACATACATAAAAGTGCCCCATGGTGTAGTAAATGTTGTCTTGTGTTGATCATCAGGATGAACCAGAGCCTGGTTGTATCCTAAGAAACCATCTAGCAGTGAGATTCTGCTAGAGCCAACTACCTTTATAGGATGTGATCCATTTTGGGCAAGGGATAGTTATCTTTCAAAAACCTTGTTAATATTTTTGAAATATACACAAAACCTAATTTCACATGTTTTCTTTCTAGTAGGTACTAGATTTGAGACCCATTTCAAAAATTTGAGGGGTACAATGATCTTTGCATCGAAGAAAAAGAATTGACTTCCTTTTCTATCAAAGGGAGTCAGATTGGGTTGATTCTCCTCAATTTCTGTTTAAAAGGCTTTTGATCTTCCCTTATGGGAATGGTGTGTTGAATGATACTAGTATCATAAGATTTTAAGTCTTCATAGCTCCAGGAAAACACATCAGCGAATTCTTTAAAAAGCTCAACGTATTTTTGTTTTTCTTTAGGAGGTAGGTGTTAGTGTTTGTCAGTCCTGTCAATCACCGGTGATCAAATATGCTCTTACAAGGTTTTTGTTAGGGTCTCAAGTCAATTTTTTATCATTTCATTAGGTTTTCAAAATAAAAATTTGATCACTAGGTAGTATGTCATTACTACTCCCTCCATTTCATGCTCCAATTCCTTTTTGATTATGTCATTAATCATTATGATGAGTCATCAGTAAATGTCTTAGTCACCATTTCAGTATCATCTCATGGTCAGTTTCATACTCCATTAGATGTCTTCAATAGGTCAAATAAACAAAACAGTCAAAAGAGTCATGTCATCACCTGATGTCACGATCATGGGAGTAGTAATAGGTAAAAATGATGATTCATGGATATTTTAGCCCGTTTAAATATTCCCATTATTTCATTCATCTCCCTCATTTCCTTCGTAAATTCCCTCATTCCCTTTAAATTCCCTTTTCCCTTGATAAATCCCTAAAATCCTAAGTCAAAACCCTTTTTTCCCTTTGTTCATATCCCAAAAACCATTTTATATTTCTATATCTGCTTTTCTATGGTTATACATTGAAATTTTATGAAATCCCTTTGAAATTCCAACTCTAGCCGCATTTCCATTTGATACATTAAACTCTAGCTGAAGTCCATTTTTTAATAATAATTCAAACTCTAGTTGTTTTCCCATGTCTGCATTTGTAATACATTACATTGTAATGTATTATACCTTAATACATTTCATAAACCCCCACTACCCCCCGAGGCATAGGTTGGGCTCGCACTTTACCGCAGCTTGCAATCGGCGAATGATACATGATATATAAAACAATATTTTACACCCCTTCCCGATTGCGACTTGCGGGATCCCGCAATCAGTTTATCCCGCAAGTCCCGTCATCGCATATTGCAAATCCCTCTTGCACATTATGCTAAGACTTATCGTTCGCTGATTAAAAATAAGTTCCATCCCGCATCCCGCATTCCTTATCCTGCATCGCATCCTACAAAACAGTCTCACAAACAAGTCCCACATCGGCCATCCCGTGTTGATACCCCACGGCATTAAGTCCCGTAGTTTATAAACCTCGGCCCCCAGCGATTGCTTTAATCCAAGGTCTCACTTTCATTTACCCGTTCCCCAATGCGATTGTGTTTTGATTAGCCCTAGATGGACGTGATAAATCACAAATGGTTCTTGATAACATATTGCATCTGATCCATCGGCGGAGTATTATGGAACATGTTTGCAAACCCTTTTCCCTTATGCGATTGTGATGTGGTAAAGTCTATCCCTGATGTGATAAATCATACAGTTTCTCTTAAATCAACTGTCACATTCGTTCTATCAGCAAAACGCTATGAAATAGTTTAAAGTCTTCTATCCAGCCTCCGATTGTGATGTGACTTCCGGATGCGATATTTTATATATCGCAATGTTTAAATCTTCAACTCCGCCTTTGTTGTAAAAAACGAAAAATTAGTGTTAGCAGCCCTCTGTCTATATTGCGATTGCGATACAACAGAAACCCAATCCGGTTGCTATTGCGATGAAGGTCAATGGGCAGAGAAACAATCAGTCTCATGGCTTACTTTTAATAGGAAAACTTGTAGCAAGGTAGCCACATTGTATATTTGCTATAACAGTTCTCATAACCGATTGCAGGAAAAATGGAACAACGGGCAGTTTATCAAACAACAGGTCTAACAGAGTGTCTATTTGAGGCCTTAGTTGCACCATAATGCCCAAAACAACTCCAAAACTCAGCAAAATGATATTCTAGTAGTTTTGATCTATTTTAGGAAACTTTGTAATAAATCTTGAAATTTGTTTTAAGATATATCTTTTTCGGAAAAAAACATTGTATAAATATTTCACATTTTGAAGTATTAGTGGTTGGACATCAGTGGTGAGAACACTTGTAGCTTGTATTTCAACTATTTATTCAGAAAAGCAAAGGAGCAGTTTGAAACTATTATCTAGGAATTAATGTGCAGTGAGTTTGTGACGAAGTATTTTCTCTGTTATAGTTTTTTATGAATGATATATATCTCTCATTTCCATATCTTATTTCTTTAGTGGTTTTCCTTAAAGGTTATAAATAGAATTCTTTCATTAAAGCTCTGTTTTGATGGGAATATCATTTTGTGTAACTTTCCTTCTTACTTAATGAATTCATGGTGCACATGCTCATTAAGACCTTTTTCTTCTTTCAAACACTACACCGACAAACCCTAAATCCATCACAAAATTATTGCTACCTTATTCCTCCATATATTTGCTACCGTAACGCTTTAATCCTTTGACCTAGCTACCTAGTTTTCATCCCTAATCCAGCATCAAAACCTGAAAACTCAAAACCCTACCTAAGTCTAACATATCTAGCCTAAAATCTTTTCCCATTCCAGTCTTTATTGGTTGTGAATTCATAGAGAGATCCCTCTCTGGTTTAACAGGGCTAGCTGTTGAACCCAAGTGATCTAAGGTTACCTCCTTCGATCTCTCTTATCATCCTTGGGATAGTGTGGAGGATAATAGTAGGGATTTAAATAGTTTGACAAATTTGGGGTTCTCTGTAGTTCCTATGTTATAGTCCTCTACATCACCTCCTACAAGTTCCATTTTTGCTTCTTGGCTACATCATCAAAGTCAAAAAGTTCTTCCAATGGTATCAATCCTTTTGGTAACACATTGTCCTTTAATTGCAAAAGCTCGAGCTCTTCTTGATTATCATCAATTTCATTAAACGCCATTTCTTTTTCATTTTCATCTATATCATTTTCTATATCAATATTTACAGACTCAAATTCATCTTTCATTTGTAAAAACTTATCTATTTGTTTATCATTATTGAAAACCTACCAATATCGTACATTATCATGAACAACTAGCCTGTGTTTCACTTCCACCACATATTTCCTATTGGGATGAAAAGGCATTTTGCAAGTGTTGGTTGAAACAACCAAGGCATAAGCTAAAATATTCTGGCTTCTAAGGATAACAAACAAATCATATTTAGAAAATCATTGTAAAAAATCTAACACTGTGTTTCTATAGGCTCTCAATCTAGGGTGTTTGGCAGCATATTCACCTTAATTTGATTGATTATTAGCTTAGAATCCATGTGCACATAAATTTATTTTGCTCCTAATCTCTTTAAAATTTGCAGTCCTAAGATCAGTGCTTCATATTCATCTATGTTATTAGTGCACTGAATATTAAGTTTGTAACGATGTCCCTTTACCATATTTGTGGATGAGTTTACAATGAAAAAACCTGCCTCTGATCCGTCCTTACTTACAACCCCATTGAAATTCATATTCCAAAAAGCCTCTCCCTCGACATATTTTTCTGCAATATCTAGTTTTATTTCCTTTGTATCACTGATTTCAGCTTCTAAGTGTGAAACTTCATTTTCTACACATTCATTATTGTATAAAATATATGAATCCATGTTTGAATGTACTGAATACATGGGGTAATTGTTGGGTTTAACTTGACTACTAACCATGTACTTCATTAGTGTTTCCCTATATAATCTTCTTGGTTGACCAAACACTAGAATTGTAGCATAATTCATATCTATTTGTAAAGTGCCTTGTAATTTTGCTCCACGAGATCTAGAGAGCAACATTCCATACTTAGGAGGTATGTTTGCTACTACAATGTCCATTACCAAGCTCTTTGCTGGTATTTGGACTAGAGTAACACATAGATCTTTGATTAATCCTAAGCATCTTACTTTACTTGAAACAAATGAATATAAATCTTTGTAGGGCCTGGTTATGTCTAAGCCTATTTTCTCCATGATAGCTCTAAGCATTAGATTATGTGAGGCTCCAGAATCAAGCATAGCATTATATAGAATTTTATCATGAATGTTCAAACTAATGTAGAAAGGGGGTACACTATCATCCTAAGATTTTCCTTCGACCTCAAGCCCAAACAATAACTCAGGTCGGTCATCAGCCAAATTGACTGTGTCAATTCCTTTCCCTATCTTCAAGGCTTTTATGACTTGTGATTTGTATGCATTTTGTTGATTAATGTAGTGAGGGGAATAGAAATTTTCACTTTAGCCAATTCATTTTCAATGCTAAAAGATGTAGGAGGTTTTTCAATTCCTTTAGTAGTTACATCCTGCTTCTTAGAAGTTTCCTTCTGAGAATCATATTTAGGCTGACTAGTAGAAGGGGTATCATTTTGGGTCCTTTTGGGAGGAGTGTCGGGAGTTGTTTTAGGAGTAGTGTCAGAAGTCTTTTTACTCCTCAAGTTATATTGTCTATGTACTTCCATAATTGTGTTATGATATCCTTATTTGTAGTCTTTAGAGTCTAATGGAATGGTTTCTAGTTGTGAGAGTAGGAAAATGTCTTGTTCTTCCTTAGTCAGGAAAATGTGGTCAACTTTGGTTTCCTCAAACAAATTTATTTGATTTTCCTCAGGATCTTCAAGTATGTCAGCTTCCTCATCTACATAGTTTTCTTGAAATGGAGGTCTAATCTATTGGTGATCATTTTGGCCTCTCTGCTCTCTTTGCTTAATCTGAGGTTGGTTTTTCCTAAAATTTGGATTTCTGATTTGGGAACCACCATGGTTTTCCCTTGGAGGAGTTCTATTAGCTATGGAAATTCTCTCCATCATTTTCTCCATTGTTCTTACTAAAGTGTCCAACTTAACATCAGAGGAAGAAGAAGTTCGCTCCTCTTTTATAGTAACTCTCCTTTCAGCTTTCATTCTAGCTCTCTTTGCTAATAGATTGGCTTCAACAATAACTGCATTTCTCTGCATTTCCTCAAGGGTTGCAGGGTTCCTTTCTCTTAATTGGTAACACATATCAGGGTCAAAACCATCTGGAAATTTAATCAGGGATGGCCCCGGAGGAGGTTGTATTGTTGTAGGGATAGAGTTATAGACATTGTTAAATATGATACAATAGTCTTGCACTGATTCACGTGGGGCTCTTTTGATACTTTCATACTCTGCTAAAAATTGTAAAGGGTTCTTTTTCACTTCCCATCTTCTACGGAAGGTGTCATGAAATTGAGCAAGGTCTGGGATAGAAGTGGTTGGTAACCCTTTAAACCATTTTTCAACCTCACTAGTAAGACTTTGAGCAAACAATCTCATTTTCACATCAGCACCATCTATCTCTTGGAGGTCTAAGTAGTCATTCATTTTATCAATATGTTGTTGAGCAGTTATGGCCCCAGTGCTATCAAATTAAGGAATCCTACTCTAGTAATATTGAGGCATTGCATTGAGTTGTGGAGGTAGGACCTGTTAGAGTCGGTCTAGTAGCCCTCCATCAGCGATCAAAGCTCTTTGCAATTGCATAAGTAGGTGTCTCATCAGTGTCATCTTATTGCATTCCATTAGGCATGCCATAACCCTGATGGAGGAGCTTATGTCTTTTATTCCCCTCTTGGCACTACTGGATTAAGTTTGTTTCAGTCAATAAATTCCTTACAGGGTCATTGGTCTTGTCTTGAAATCAAGGTCCTAGGTCTAGGGTTTAGTCCAATTTTGTCTTTTGAGGTAATGTCTTTTGAGGTCAATAAATGCCCAACAGGCCAGAGGGATGTCCATCAAAGCATCACTTCAGATGATTTCATATTGTATAGCTAATTTTTACCTTGAGTTCAAAAACTTTGTTTTTGAAGGCAAGGTCATTTTCTCATTTTTGTAAAAATTTGTAAAAAATTCAAATTCTCCAGAAGTCGGTATGCGGCCTTGGTCTCCTTTGCTAAGACTCCTCAGAAGCTATCCGTGCAAAAATTTTCAAGAAAAAGCATCATTTCAACCAATTTCATGACAAAAAGGGAAACCACAAGTCAACAGCAATTAGTTTTAAAAAAGTGTCATTGCATAAACATTATAAAGTGGGTTTGAGGGGAAATTAATTTAAATCAAGCTTATAAAATCCCCTCTCTCCTCATTTTGCAACTCATTTGCCTCTCACAAGCTAAGTGGAAACTTGCAAAGGCGATTTCATGAGATATTGAGCGAAGTTGGGCAGTCTTGGTAGCGCGCTACGCATTGGGAAGTGCACGCTACGCGTAGGGGAGGTTCTGGCAGTGCAAAAATAAAAGGACGCTACGCATTGGGAGCGCGCTACACATTGGGTAGAGGGCGCTACGCGTTGGGTATTTCACCCAAAAACTTGCAACAAACACACAATACACCTCTCTCAGCTCAAGCAACATTCAAGTAAGCTCTTTCATGATTCTTTTGGTTATTTTTTGCAAAGTGAATGTAAAAGAAAAATGACCAATATGCCATGAAATGGAAAACAAGAAACCCTAATGTTGATGTGTAAAATGAAAGACTAATTTTGCTAGGGTTTTCAAAGATATGTTGCCCAAGGTTTTCCCATGATTCACCCTCATTTTTCCTCTCATATTCATCATCATTCCTTTTCAAATTTCCCATAAAATTTCACAAAATTCCTCCATAATTCCCAAACCCTACCCCTATCCCTAAAATTCAATAAAATCTCCCTAAACCCTACCTCCTATCAAACCCCTGCAAATTATGATTATGTGATGAGGTATATGTCACAATTCTTTCCCTAAATTCCCTTATATATATATTCCCTAAATCCCCTCAAAAGTCCCCCTCCCTAACATCTCCCTTGTGTTTTTTATCCCCTTGGAGCAGCATTCAAATAGTCAAAACAACAGGTCATTTGAGCGGAAGCAGCAGTACATTTCAGCCATTTTGCTTTTGAAACCATGTCAGAAACCGAAACAGACTATGAGCAAAGTGATGACCGTGAGTCAACACCGGAGGTTGAGGTGCCAAGAAGGCCTCACAGGCGTGGTAAAGGTGGTCAGCATGTGAGAGAGGAGCCCACCTCTTTGGCCTATTTGCAAGCTTGTCCAGTTGCAGTCACATGTTTCCGATATCTATCATGCTATGAATATTGTGAGAGAATTTCCCAAATTCAGCAGGGTGTTCCATGGGAGGATTTCATCTCTCGAGATTTCTTCACAGCGCTACCACCCCCTGAGGTTGTCCATGAGGAGGGAGGACCTTCATAGCAGTATGACATCCCTAAGCCCATACATGTCAGTTCCCCTCCATTGGTCACATATCAGAGAGGCCACAGGGCCTTATTTGCATCAGCTCGGCGAGTATTTTCTCCACACCAGGTGGAAGGGGTCTCGCCTTCTTCATCAGCACCGCGAGTGTTATCTCCACACCAGGTGGAAGGGGCCTCGTTTCCAACAGCAGCACAGGTATCAGAGAGGGGCAAGCAGCCCATGATTGAGGAGAGATTGTCAGGTGA